>CM042009.1:48662886-48710386 GCA_023525715.1 Cichorium intybus
TGGGACGGAGGGAGTATATATATATATATATATATATATATATATATATATATATATATATATATATATATATATATATCATTTTATATATATATAAAATGATATATATATATATATATATATATATATATATATATATATATATATATATATATATATATATATATATATATATATATATATATATATATATATATGACACACACACGAACATTCTATCTTTTAAAATGATACTCAATTTACGTAATCTTTGAGATTTGGGAAGGATGAACTTTATAACATGATATAAGATTTAGGGTATGTACAAAATCGTGCTTTTGATTGATTCTAGCTTTTAATTTTAGCTATTAAAAAAAAGCTCAAACAAATGAAAATTTTCGTTTAGTAATACAACTTTTGAAAACCGTATAAACAAACCATGTTAAAATTTCAAAAATCAAAATAAAACTGCAAATAAATACGAATCACACACACACCAAAACCGTAATATACTCTTGATTGTATTTATTTAAAGAGATATAGGTTTGACTTTCTAATATACAAAGTTAAATCTTATTGGTCGGTTAACATAAATTTCTAATCCTAAACATTTAATTGCCTACACCACAAGTAATTACACATGAACATTAATAATTTATGATGTTGATTTGTTGTCATAAGTCATGTAATGACATCAAAGGGCAGCAAAGTTGGTTTAGGACTTATGATGGTCTGTTTATCTTCTTGATAAATTAAATCATGTTGGCCTTAACTCGTAATAAACATTAAGTGTGAATTATTATATTCTTTTTTTCTTTAATATATGCAGGTGCAGTCGAATTTCCCAAAACCCGAACACACCGGTTTTGAGACTGTTGAAACGGAATTGAAACTGGAGAAACGGTGCTTTAAAATGAAAACAGTAAGTATAAGAGTTTTGTGGATTTTATTTATTATTTTTTTTTTTTGAAAAAACTCAAAAATAAAAATCTCAATATTTCTCTATTACATGAGAGTTTTTTCAATATGTCTTATATGAATAGTTTGTATATGTTGTCTAGTAAAAATTGATTTAAAATATATGAGACCTATATGATAATTGAAAAAACTCTTTCAATAAGCTTGTAAATTAACAAGTAATTTGAAAAATCCCCTCTAATAGTTTTTTGATTTTTTAAGAGCTTTTTAGTTTGAGAAAGCCCTTAAAAAAGTGCTTATTATGGATGATCTTAATTTCGATTTTTAAAATTTTTAATTTCCTAAAGTTTTCCCTTACAAGGTATATAAGTTTAACAAGATTTGGTTGTAAAATGTCAAACACTAAGAACATCTTTGATAGTTGACTTAAATATTATGACTTAAATAATTATTATGTTATCATTCTTCTAACTTTAACCTATACCATAACTTAAAATAAATACATTCTCCAACAATTAACCTTTTTTATTTTTTATTTATAAATTTAACTAATTTATCTCTATCTATCTACAATATTCTATAAAACTCCTTTATTTAATCTGTAATTTTTTAACACGCGTCATATTTTAATATGTAATATTTCAGTAAAAAATATAAATAAACCTTAATTTATATTATAAAAAAAAATGCTATTTTGCTTACATCATATTCATTAAAAACCTCTTAACTATTTAAGTTCTTACCTAATACTATAATTAATGATTTTTATTGTTCTCTTGTAAGTATAATATTTTTATTAAGTAAATTCTCATATATGTTAACATAATTGATAGATTTATGAGCTAGTTAAGGTTTAATTTCAACATAATTGTTTAGATTTCTTGCCACCATAAACTTTATTTACAATTAATTCATATGTAAGAATATAAAAAGCAAAACTTGAATTATCGATAGGGGTAAAAGCGTGTGATGTTAATTTAAGGGTGCTACTAAATATACACCCTATATACACCTTTAAGAAAAAGTCAAATAATTTTCAACCACTTATAACTATTTTTTCCAGAAAACAATGCAGTTTCAACAAATAAAAAGAAGTTGACTTGAATTAGATGTGCATATCAAGTAAATTGGGGTGTTTATTTACTCATTCCCTAATTTAAATGACTTGCAAAAGTCATATTCTGAAACCAATAAAAAAGACAATTTTGACCAATAAACCTAACCTATAATAACTTTGATCCAATTGTGTAGCCGATAAAATCAGCCAACACACATCATTGGACATTATGTCATATTTAAATCATGAACATACTGAAATAAGTTTCATTTTCTATCAAATATTATAACAGACTTACGAACCAAACTCCTCTAACTTTTTTAAGAATACATATAATTCTCAATTTATTATCTGTGTAAGTAAATTCCCAAGTAATAGACGAGGATTCACCTGGTAGTTAAATATTTTGGACGTGTTTCTCTACTACCATCAACAGGCGAGGATTCACCTGCTAGTTATATAATTATTATAAATTTATATTTAATATATAAAAATCATTAAATAATTGGTAAATTTAATTAATTATTAAAGAAACAACATATATCTAAAACTTAAAGATAATCAAGAGGTAAAATGAAATATGATTGAAAGAGAAATATTAAATCTAGAAAACTTAAAAATAAATTGATTACTTAATATATATTTAGTGGCTATTAAAAAGCTATCTATTTCAAAGGTGCTTAATGATATAAGTGTTCAAACAAATATTATCTGGTTATAAAAAAACTTATTTAAAATACTCTAGCAAAAACGTAATTAAATGAATAGTTTAAGGATATTGTCTTAAACATAATATATTTTAATACATTATCTTGATTGAACATTCAAGACCTTTTTTTAGCGGAAATATATAAAGTTTCCTACCTTTTATTCCTATTCATCTTCTTACCTATGTTAAATTGTGACATATGTCTTAATTTAACATGAGTAGGAGGATAAATAGAAATAAAAAGTAGAAATAAATACAATTTCTCATATATAAATGTTAATACATTATTACAAATTAGAGGTTAAAAAGTTCTCATTAACATAGAACCAGTCTTACTAATTATCGAAAAAAAATCGTTATTAAACTCTTTACTTAGTATGAGTATAATATAAAAATGATTTTCTAACTATTTACACTCTTTGCCTAGAATTAGTATTGTATGTAAAATAATTTGTATGAGATGATTTTTTAAATGACAAACAAGAAAAATACAAAAACGTTTAATTCTTTGTCAACCAATATTTAACTCGATTTTATTTAAAATTCAAACTTCTAACATAATAATACATGGAACTTGAGAATATTCTAATTTAGCGCTTAAGGAACTTTTAACATGCGTCTTTTCCGTCCTACAACAATTAAGATAAAAAAAAAGAGTATCAATTTAATAACAACGACAAAATTGTGCATAAAGACTTCTGTACTTTTAGTGGAAAATAATTGATAAGGACAACCAAATACTTTTGGAAATTGAGTAATTAATTACTTGCAACCGAATACTAGCACATTCTACGCGATCCATCAGGCGGCATGATTGTAGTAGTGTAAGAAATTGGTAGAAGCTTTTGAGAAACCTTACGCTACAAAGGTATCGTTATTTCATATTTATATCAAAAGTGTTGTTATCTTATTGTTATTTTATTTTTATTTTTTTATCACACCACTTAAGAAATAACTATTACTCCATACCATCATTTTCTTTTTGTTTTTTGATTTTTTATATAATAAATTATTATTAAGAAGAGAGAAATAAAAAGAGATAAGAGAGATAGAGAGAGAGAAAGAAAGAGAGAGTAGAGCGTTGCTAGCCGTGGAGAGGGAGACGTCAGCCAACGCCCACGTGGTCCACACGATATGGAATCTGTGTTCAACACCACATCAAGTAGCCATGTCATACCAATGCTAATGGCGGTTTCCATACCCACAAATCTAAGGGAAGAAAGATGAAATATGCATAGTCTACTAAAAATAGTTTGAGTAACTAATTAATTAGACTGTAGTATCTATAAAAAATGCTTTTGGGAAATCACAAAATTGACAGTAATTTCAAAACTACTCAAATTCCTAATCTCAAAACGGTCCTATAGACATAAAAAATTATTGAACTTATTATTCTTATAAAGGAAATACCATTTGAAAATTGTACGCACAATTTTATAATCCATGAGAATAAATGCATGATCGACACACAACTTTTGACAGATTTTAGTTTTTAGTTTTCAAAAAAAATTCTCGAAAAAAGGAAAAGTTTCGTTCGGCAACAAACGCATTTAACTTTTATTTCAAACAAAAAATTCCCAAACTAAAAGCTACTTCAAGTTGCGTTTGAGAGCTTTTAACTTTTAGCTTTTGATTTTTATATGATTTATATTTCTAAAAGATAACAGCTATTTTTGCTAAACATTTCTGCATAAAAAAGGAAGCAGCTAAAGCTACTAGTTTCCAGCTACCAGCTAGTTTTGTTAACGGAAAATGACACTGTAGCACAATAATGTTACACGAAATGGTCTATTTGGTCCCTAATGTTTTTTTTGCCATATAAGGGAACAAAAAGTGGAAAACGTGTTTTAAAATACCATTGACCCCAAAGTGAAGGGGTCACCCGGTCATGTTGTTCAATTATGTTACGAAGCATCCTACTCATCATCCATGTCATCATCCATGTCATCAAAATTGGACATCATGTTCAATCTACGTGTTCAATCTATGTTTAAATAAATAGAAGTTGTACGATTGCGGTTCAAAAACAGTAGAAAACCCTTATCGAGATTTTCCCACCAAACCCTTTTTCCCGATCGCTTTCTTCTTCATGAAAATGGAATCAAACTGCAAAGTCGATGTGTACTACCATAGAGTCTTCACCAGGCAACCATTGAGTTATATAGAGGGCATGCATCACCTATTTGAAGACATTGATTTTGCGGGGATGGATTTAGAGGAATGTGTGAAGTTTCTTGAAAGATTTACCGGAGAGAAATTGAGGAACTTGTATTTCTGCTTACATGAGACCGAGATACCAGAAGGTCTAAAGATGATTACAGATGAAATGGACTACGTTGAGTTCATCGAAATCACATACCATGTGAAACTGTTGTGCCTATATACGTGGATCATACCAGTGTTAATGTCCAAGAGTAGATAGCTGAAGACCACGATGAGGTGATTAGCCCTGAAGATCACCATTCCGGTGTAGCAGAGGAGATAGATAGACTTGACATCAACACTCCTGTGAATAACACAAGATCACCACCGGAGATGGTAGATGGCGAAGAAAATCATATGGGTGAGCATGAGCCAGGACAAGTTCACATTGGTGAGATTGACAGGCAAAGTGATGTTCAAACAAGGTTTAATCCAGATGTTGAGTGGAAAAAACAGAAGCATGTACTAGGTATGCGTTTTGAAAGCCCTAAACAGTTGAAAGATATGCTTTGTAACTATGCTGTTACAAATGGATATCAATTGTGTTACAAAAAGAATGATAGTAGGAGGTTATTGGCAAATTGTTGTGATGGGGATTGTTCATTTAGGCTATGGGCTTCATGGATGAGCGAGGAGCAGTCATTCCAAATAAAGTCGTTAATCCACGAGCATAATTGTGCAAGGAATTTCAAGTTTGGTTCAATTGTCAACTATGCTTGGATTGGTAGTCACTACACAAATGAGATATTACATAACCAAAAATTGACTGTTAGACAATTAAGGGAAGATGTCAAACAAAAATTTGGGATTGAGGTTAGCATGAGTCAATGTAGGAGAGGAAAGAAGCATGCATTGACTCTAATCCAGGGAACCATAGTTGAACACTATGCCAAAATTTGGTCATATGGAGAGGAGATTAGAAGATCTAATCCGAGGTTTAATGTGCAAGTGGGGGTAAATTGCATGCCAGATGGAAAAAATTACTTCACTAGGTTTTATGTGTGTTTTGAGGGGTTAAGAAAGGGTTGGAAAACTGGTTGTAGAAGAGCGATTAACCTTGATGGGTGTGTTTTGAAAGGTTATTGTTCTGGCGAGTTGTTAAGTGCAATTGGAAGGGATGCCAATAATCAAATATTCCCAATTGCTTGGGCTGTAGTTTGTGTGGAAAATAAAGAAAACTGGAAATGGTTCATGGAGAACCTTACAGAAGATCTGCATCTTGAAAGTGGTCTTGGAGTTACTTTAATGTCAGATCAACATAAGGTATGGATGTCAAAAAAATTTCATGATTTATTTCATTTTTTTTCAACTTATGGATGCATATCAAATTAAATTCATAATTTTGGCATGTAGGGTCTTTTAGAGGCTGTCAAGGAAGTTTTACCAGCAGCTGAACATAGGCAATGTGCTAGGCATATTTATGCTAACTTTAAAAAGAGATTTTCTAGTGCTCACTTTGAAAACTTATTTTGGAAAGCAAGCAAGGCTACAACGGAACCTCATTTCAAAGCAGTAATGAAAGAAATTGAGCTTTTAAACATTGCAGCTCATGAACATCTAATGGAAAGGGATCCAAAGACTTGGTCAAGGGCTTTTTTTAGATTTGACAGCATGTGTGATGCTGTAGAGAATGGAATATCTGAAAGCTTCAATAGTGTTATTGTTGAAGCAAGAAAAAAACCAATTATAACAATGCTTGAAGAGATACGTACTTATGTGATGGAAAGGATGCATAAGATACAAATGAAAGGATGTAATTGGCCTGACTACCAAGTTTGCCCAGCCATCAGACACAAAATTAATGAGTTGAAAATCCAGCAAAGGTATGTATATGTGGTTTTACATGCTACTTAACAATGCTACTTATACAACATACTTTTTAATTTGCAGATACTGACAAGTGCTTCCTAGTGGCCTTCTCCAATTTGAAACTAGGAACTTAGGAGAATCCTATGCAGTTGACTTGGAAAAGAAATGTTGCAGCTGCAGGCTGTGGCAACTAAATAGATACGGCTGTGTTTATTCAATTGCAACAATTTCATACATAAATGGGACAATTGAAGCATATGTGGACCCATTATATCTAGCTACATTTTACAAGAATGCTTACAAGTATCCATTGCTAGCTATGAATGGAAGTGACATGTGGCCATCTACTGATTACACCCCTCCTTTGCCACCAATTAAAAGGAGAATGCCAGGTAGACCAACTTTTAAAAGAAGAAGGGATGCTTCAGAAAGAGTTGGAAGACATACAGTGTCTAAAGTGGGCAAAAGAGTTTTGTGTGGTATATGTAAGCAGCCTGGGCATAACAAGAAAACATGTAAGCAAGTTCAAAGGCCCCCTAAAGTCAGAGTACCAAAAGGTTCAACTAGAAAGTTAAAAATTCAAGATGAAGGTGAAGTAGCTAATGGAGGTAATGAACAAGAACTCAATCCATCAACAGATAATGGAGTCAATGAAAATGAGGCTGGGATGGGAGTAAATGAAAATGAGGATGGGATTGGAGTAAATGATAATCAGGCTGAGATTGGAGTAAATGAAAATCAAGCTGGGATTGGAGGAAATGAAAATGAGGCTATGATTGGAGGAAATGATAATCAGGCTGAGATTGGAGTAAATGAATATCAGGCTGGGATTAGAGGAAATGAAAATGAGGCTAGGATTGGAGTAACTGAAAGTATCATGGTCAATGTGGAGGATGTTATTAGTTTGATGACACAAGAAAGCATAAGCAGTGGAAAACGTAAGCCAAAAAGGTCAGAGAGGATAGTGAAGAAAAAATTGGCTAAAAGAATTGAAGGCAAGAATGGTGAAGGAAACACTTCTGACCTCCCTGTGGATTTAGATTAGAAGATGTTTGTTGTGTTTGTGTGTCAATAAAGTGTTAGAAATGTTTGTGGTGTTCTGAGTATGATTGTTAAGTGTCTGGATTATGTGAACAACTAGGTTTGGTATGAATTTGATTGTTAAGTGTCTGAGTATGATTGCATAATTGGTTATCACTTTATTTTCATTAACTAATGTGTATGATGCGGATCATTAACCCATAAGTCATACACCAAATTCAATTAAGCCCAATTTGGTTATCATTAACCCATTTTGATTAACCCATTTTATTTTCCTGAAATATTAAGGCCCAATTTGGTTATCATTAACCCGTTTTGATTAAACTATTTAAATTTCATTAAGTGTCTGAGTATCATTAAGGCCCAATTTGGTTATTCCATTAAGCCATAAGTCATACACCAAATTCAATTAAGCCATTAAGTTCTTCAGAATTCCATTAAGCCATAACTCATTAAGCCGTTTTGATGTTCAGAATGAACAATAAGTCATACTCCATTTTTATAATACCATTAAGCCATTAAGTCGTTCAGGATGTGCAATAAGTCATACTCCGTTTTGATAATTCCACTAACAATCTAACATATACGAAGACTCCAAATCAACAGTTTAATAAGGAACAAAATATGATATTTATCAACATACCATTAACCATTACAATCCGATAACGAGCTAACAATACCTAACATTAACCATTAATCGGATTAACACATAACCATCCGATAAAGACCTAAACATATATAACACGAACACAAAAGAAACCCCAAAATAAACCGACCATACCCATCGGTAAACAAACCCAAATTATTGTTAATTAGTTAGATAATTTCGATCCCCCAGAAACCCCAAACCCAGTTCACCTCCACTGGCGGATCTTCATCCTCAACCTCACTTGAACGCAGACGAACGGACAAACCAACCAAGTGCAACACAGAAAACCACTACGCCAACGTTAACGGTGATGTTTGTAACATCCCAAAATTTTAGGGTAAAATTAAAAAAAAATTAAACGGACTCTTCAATATAAGAAAAGCCACTTAATTAATTTTGACAAAATTCCATAACTTATAAGTTTAATGAAAACACCCCAGGATTAACAGAAGTTAACGAAATCACAATATAGCGGAATATTAATTCAAAAACAGTCCTCCAATGAAGCAGCACAGTGTATACACGTCACGCCTTGCCATCCATTGTACCTGATGTACCTGAAACAGTAGTTTATATAGGGAAAGGGTAAGCACGGAGCTTAGTGAGTTCCTCAAAATACCATACGATCCATCACATAACATACAACACACAATAACCATTCATATGTCTGTGAGACTCACGGGCTATCCCTGTTCCGCCTGAAGACTCACGGGCAGTTCCCGTTCTGTCTTATCGCTCGCAGGCTTTTCCCGTTCCGTCTAATGACTC
This sequence comes from Cichorium intybus, assembly GCA_023525715.1. Taxonomy (NCBI): domain Eukaryota; kingdom Viridiplantae; phylum Streptophyta; class Magnoliopsida; order Asterales; family Asteraceae; genus Cichorium; species Cichorium intybus. The sequence continues at coordinate 48,672,019 of CM042009.1, forward strand.
GCAGGCTATTCCCGTTCTGCCTATTGGCTCGCGGGCTTTTCCCGTTCCGTCTAATGACTCGCAGGCTATTCCCGTTCCGCCTATTGGCTCGCGGGCTATCCCGTTCCGTCCACAAACAATCATTTTCATAGCAATAATTCATACAATTATCATAACAGGTACGATCACCTTAGTCTAACATATCTTCCTTCCTACGCATGCAATATCACCTATAGGTAACATCCCAAAATTTAGGGTAAATTTAAAAAATTTTAAACGAAAACTTCAATACAAGAAAAGCCACTTAATTAATTTTCATAAAATTCCATAACTTATAAGTTTAATGAAAACACCCCAGGATTAACAGAAGTTACGAAATTTCAATATAGCGGAATATTAATTCAAAAACAGTCCTCCAATGAAGCAGCACAGTGTATACACGTCACGCCTTACCATCTATGGTACCTGATGTACCTGAAACAATAGTTTATATAGGGAAAGGGTAAGCACGAAGCTTAGTGAGTTCCTCAAAATACCATACGATCCATCACATAACATACAACACATCATAACCATTCATATGTCTGTGAGACTCGCGGGCTATCCCTGTTCCGCTGAAGACTCACGGGCAATTCCCGTTCTTGTCTTATCGCTCGCAGGCTTCTCCCGTTCCGTCTAATGACTCGCAGGCTATTCCCGTTCCGCCTATTGGCTCGCGGGCTATCCCGTTCCGTCTAATGACTCGCAGGCTAGCGGCGGTAATCCAGTGGTTGGAGTTCCAATCGGTCGACCTCCAGATGAGTGAACTATCGAAAGGGACATCCGCATTGTGCTCGCTTCGCTTCAAGAGACGGTAATCCTATGATCGTTTGTGAGTGGGGTGTTCAAATCATCCATATTTATACCGTTCATGGGGTATGCCGATGATGAAGACGATGACACCATAAGCTTTTTCTGCTTTCGATATAAGGGTATCAAGGTTTCATTTTTTGTTGCACATTGGTCGGGTTATAAGGGGAAAGAGGACCACGATCCATGTGGAACCCTTGGTCCCCAAGCTTCGTAATTTTCCATTCCATGTCACGATTTTTAATGCCACGTATGGTCCACGTGGTACGGTAACCGGTTAAAAATGGGATTGAGTTAATAATAACCAGTTTTTAATACATTGTTCTTTTATATGGCAAAAAAAAACATTAGGGACCAAATAGACCATTTCGTGTAACATTGTTGTGCTACAGTGTCGTTTTCCCTTTTGTTAAACATGTCCTGACTTTGATATTTTAAGAAATATTTTGAAATCGTGTAATAAATTTTTAATATTTTTTGGAGGGAAATACAATAAAATTTTAATATTTTTTTGATGGATAACAATTTCAAATTGTTTTAGAAATTGATGTAAAATTTGGTCAATTTTTCAATAACGTATAGTAAAATGGTAATTTTTTAAATATCCCGAAGTACGATGATATGATAACACACATTGCATATTAAAATTTTATAGCTATCAAAGATAAATACATTAAGGCTAAAATATCATAATCTCGTACTTATTGATGATGAGTAAACTATTTAAACGACAATTTCTTAAGAGTCTTTGAATTTTAAAGAAAACAAATACAAAAATGTTTTATATATTTTATAGACCGTTTATTTTAAAGCCTGATATGCTAATTTCAAAGTAGCCACCTTTCTTTAAGGAATATTATAATTATTCCCTTTTCTTCTTTGGGCAAATAATGGTCATGCCTTTAATTAAATAAACATTATTATTCTCTTTATAGTACTTATTTTAAACAAAATATAACGGGTTAAAAATTCAAAAAAAAATATAGCCATTCATTTTTAAGAGTATTGTTGGCTCCTTTTGATTGGTGCATTTAAAATCTTAAAAAAGAACATTTGTTATGTAATGACACCCCATTTATACATGTATTAATAAATAAAGAGTCTCTCCACCTATGACATTAATTATTATAAAATCTTATGTTCAATTCATTATATATATATATATATATATATATATATATATATATATATATATATATATATATATATATATATATATATATATATACATATATATATATATATATATATACATACATATATATATATATATATATATATATATATATATATATATATATATATATATATATATATATATATATATATATATATATATATATATATATATATAGGGTTGAGTTCAATAGAGAACCAATTAAAACAATTAACCAAAAATACTTTCTTTGCTTTCTTTGCTCTAGTTCTTATCTTTTTACTTTCTTCATTTTATCTCAAATTGGTCAAAAGGGACACAATTCATAATAAACTCAAACTCATAAACTTTTTAACTCATAATCAAAAATACTTTCAAACTAACTTCAACATCTTTAGCTTACATATGAAACTTCTTTCAAAATAGCTTTATAAACTAAACTTCTTTAGAATCTGTTTTAAAACACTTAGCTCCTGAATAGAGCCACTTTCAAAACTGTTTCCAAACTTTAACATTTAAAAGTATTTGAAAATCTCATTTTCTGAAAATATCATTTTGCTATGTACTAGGAAAATCCACACATACTCACCTTGGTTTAGCTATAAACCACTATGCTTCTCGTACACCTTTTCCCTTTCCGTGCTCAATTATATTTGAAGCACTTCCTACACAAGTATCATATATATTTACTTAATTAATAAATACATACCACAACTGACTCTACAGTTCTAGGGTTTCATATGATACAACTTCAGGTCATAACAAGTGTATAACCCTTAATAACTCATTTTACAATTTTCCCGAAATACGCGTATTTTACTACAGTACCCTCAGGAGGTCGTATCTCGGTTCCGACAATTTTCCATGTGGTTTCATACCATTTTAAGCCTATGGTATGAATTATAGGTCAAACAGACATGTCTAGCAACGAGTTCAAATCTCAAAAATTGGACAGAAACTCTGCCGCCAGGTCGCGTCGCGACCCTAGGGGTGGTCGCGTCGCGATCACAAAGTATATTGCTATTTCTGGCTTGAATAGTAAGCACGACTCGTGCTCATCTAGGGTAAAATTTGGCACGACTCGTGCCCTTACTGCAGTCTCCATTTCAGTCCGATTTTTAAGCTACAGACCTGTATTTTCGTCTATTAAGCACTTAATACTTAACTTAATCTTTTTACTATCATTCCATGACTAAAACCTTCAGTTTACATCAGGTTTTAACCCATAGAATCACTGATTCCAATTCCAATATCACAATAACCCGTTTTTTAATATTTTCACCAAAAATCCAATTTTTTGAAATTAATCACTTAGGGATGTCTTAATACATCATAAGTGATTCTTTGGACTTAACAAAACCATAAAAATCAGTCTTGATCTTACAAACCCGTGACTTAGGGTTCTTGAACCCAAATCATCATGTTCTTGTCTTTCAACATATTTAACAACTAAACATGTTAAGTTGATGGTTTTGAGCAATATGAGTTGGATGATTTCATTAGAATCATGATTTCTGGAAAACAGAAATCAAAACATAATTCCCGTTGAAGGTTTGGAGCTTAGAACTTGGAAATCTTACCTTTTGGAGCTTGGAATCACCAATTCCAAGTGTTTTCCTTTGATTCCTTTGCAGAACTCCTAAGCTTCTTGTTCTTCCCGTGCTCTCTCGCTCTCTCCCGACTCTTCTACTGCCTTCCTGACTCTTCTACTGCCTTATGGAGAATGAGAGCTGGATAACTCTCATATATATATTTAATTTTTTATAAAATATTTACACTTTAGTCCCTAAATTTCTTCCTTTGTTCAAAATTAGTCCCAAGGCTTATATCTTTACAAACCAAGTTCCATTAGCTGACAACCTAACATTTTCTTGATATTTTGGTCATTTCCATGTCAAATGACCATTTTGCCCTTTTTGGTCAAATTTCACTATTCACGCGGTAAAACTCCCAATTTTACATAAACTTTTATTTCTTACATTCTTATTTTACAAACAACATATTATTTTACATAATGGTCTTATAACATGACAAAAGACCATTTTACCCTTTTTACACCTTTTTGCGGGTTCTTACAGTCACCCCTCCTTAAACGGATTCCGTCCTCGAAATCTTTTCGTAATTCATGAAGTCTGGATACTTTCTCTTCATTTCTTCCAATGTCTCCCAAGTTAGGTTTGACCCTAATGGATGCTTCCACTTGACTAGTACAATGTCAATTTCCTTATTCCTTAGCTTCTTGGTCTGCATTTCTAGAATTGCTTCAGGTTCTTCAATCAATTTATTAGGAGTCTCCACTTTCAAGTCTGTATACGGTATAACCAACTCTTCCTTTCCAAAATACTTCTTCAGGTAGCATACATGAAAGGTATCATGTATTCTGCTAAGTTCTGGTGGTAATTCCAACTTGAATGCCTGCAATCCCACTCTTTTCAAAATCCTAAAAGGTCCGATGTATGTTGGACTCAACTTTCCTCTTTTACCGAATCTGACTACGCCCTTCCATGGTGACACTTTTATCATCACTAAATCACCTTCTTGTAAATCATACAGTATTTTCTTCAGATTCGAGTAACTCTTCTGTCGATCTTGTGCTGCTTTCATATTGGCTTGTATCACCCCAATCTTCTCATTGGTCACTCTAACAATATCTGGTCCGGTAAGCTTAGTCTCACCCGCCTCTAACCAACATAGAGGAGTCCTGCATTTTCTACCATATAATGCCTCAAAAGGTGGCACTTTAATGCTATAATGGTAACTGTTGTTATATGCAAACTCCACTAGTGGCAAGTGTTCGTCCCAACTACCTCCAAAATCCATCACACATGACCATAACATGTCTTCTACTGTCTGAATTATGAAAGGTTTTCTGCAAACCATGAACTAAATAACCTAAGTTCACATGCAACCTATAAGGATCTATGTTTTCTTCTAATTGAACATATAACCAAAAACCTAGAGGCCATAAGAAAATTAACTAAAAGAATAAAATTAGAAAAACCAACCTTTTAGAATTTTCTGGAAGCTGAGCAGCAAAATTATTCTGCCTCAAATGAAAGTCACACCCAAAGCTAGAGGAGAGGGAATCGAAAATCCATAGAGAATATGTGAAAGTGGCGAATTCAATATGGTGCCCAGGGATCCTTATTTATAGTTTTTCCAGATGGCCAGTTGATAACCTTAGAGATAAACCTTTTTGAATTCAAATAAGATAAACCTTTTATCTCACAATTCAAAAACCTATTTATCTAATAATTATCAATTTCGAAATTCTATATATCCATATATAGATTTCGACTTTCAACTGGTCACTCCACACTGTCACTTACTCAACTATTGAATAATTACAGTTTTAGTCCCTGCACCTTTAATTAATTAATTTAATCCCAAATTAAATCCAATTAATTCTGGATTAATTCCTAATTAATTAATATAGTTTCTAATTAATATATTATCACTTTAATATATTAATAAACCATATATTTAATTTCTGTTGATTTATTAATCCCATAATAAATCAATCTTTCTCTCTACCGAATTTTCTACCAAACCTCCAGCCATGAGGGCAACCCAAATGGACTGTGCTTCTATTAATTAGGTAAATACTAATTATTAGTCATGGCTTAGACACCTAATCCAACAGTATCCCACTTGGATAAGTCTATGACTATAATTACCGATTTAACCTCTAAGTAACCAGCACTTGTAGCTTCCTAGAAACCAATGCCAAACTCTGATCTAATCAGTCCTGTCCATAGATAAGTATCAAATGATCCTCCGTCCAACAAGATATTTTTCAGACTCAAGACATGGATAAAATCAATCTGGTCTGATTCACTGTTCCTCGATTTCCGATTTGCATATGACTCTTAGACTACCAATTTAGTCTCGGTTGGCCAACCATTTTAGTCAACTTCAAAATCATCGAGAGGCCTACAGATATCTGTTTCCCGTTAGGGTCGAGGGACGAATAAACTTCGACTCATATAGTTATGTCTTTTACCAGACAAATCACTCACAACAATACATTTTATAACACCGAGTTACCGATGCGTTTTCATATTATCAATGAACAACCGTCTTAGTAAATCATAACTCATATGTCTTAGCTTAAAGATCAAAAGATATTATCGTCTCAATATTGCTCGTGATGTAATCCATGAAGCAATCCATTGAGCGCGGGTTTATCCAATACTCAAATCTCCATTTCCAAGTACTCACGAATGGTGCAGCAATCCAATTGCAATGTCTAACTCCTTAGACAATCTATTACCAATTCATGACAGCCTTACTTCATACTTACTCCCTAAGAGTATGAGTGACTGTGGATATTTGAATAATCCAATTATTCAGGAAGTAAAACATGCAAAATGAAACACAATGATATGTAATTGACAAAATTAGTAAACCATTACTCATTAATAAATCTCTATTATTAAATCACAAAAGTCAAATACAATAACATTGTTACAAGTTTCATAACCTATCTAATTAAAAAAACTTATATCATCTCTTAATCCAATGCTCCTAGCATGCTGATTATGCTTACTCCTACTCAGAGCCTTTGTCAAGGGATCTGCAGGATTATCTTCCGATGATACCCTCTTTACAAGGAGGTGACCTTCTTCTACCCTATGTCTGATATAGTGGTACTTTCTGTCGATATTTCTGGACTTTCCATGATCTCGCGGTTCCTTTGTCAAGGCGACCGCACCTTCATTATCGCAGAACAGTTCCAAGGGCTCCTGAATACTCGGGACTACTCCAAGGTCACCGATAAAGTTCTTCAGCCAAGCGCTTCCTTTGACGCTTCACTTGCTGCTATGTACTCTGATTCGCACGTAGAATCAGCCACTGTTTCTTGCTTGGAACTTTTCCAAGTAACTGCTCCACCGTTCAAAGGGAATACCCAGCCCTACTGAGACCGACCACTATCTCTATCCGTCTGAAAGCTGGCATCTGTATATCCTTCAACTCTCAAGGTATCACTGCCACCGAGGACTAACACCATGTTCTTTGTCCTTCGCAGATACTTGAGTATATTTTTCACAGCTATCCAATGCGCCCTTCCAGGGTTACCCTGGTACCGACTGACCATGCTTAAAGCAAAGGCCACGTCAGGGCGAGTACACGTCATAGCGTACATGATCGATCTTACAGCTGAAGCATAAGGTACCCGACTCATTTCAGCTATTTCTTCGTCTGTACTCGGACTTTGAGTCTTACTCAATTTCGCATTACTTTGGATAGGCAGCTCTCCCTTCTTGGAATTTTCCATACTAAACCTTTTCAGTACCTTTTCCAAGTATGTACCCTGACTAAGTCCAATTAGTCTCTTCTTCCTATCTCTCAATATTCTTATCCCGAGAATATAGGCAGCCTCTCCTAGGTCCTTCATGGCGAAACATTTCCCAAGCCAAGCCTTGACATCTTGCAAGGTTGGAAGATCGTTTCCCATGAGTAGTATGTCATCGACATACAGCACCAGAAAGGTGACTATACTCCCACTAGCCTTGACATATACGCAGGACTCATCCTTGCTCCTAGAGAAACCAAACTCTTTGACTTTCTCATGGAATCAAAGATTCCAGCTGCGAGAAGCTTGCTTCAATCCGTAGATTGATCTCTCAAGCTTACACACCTTATTGGGATACTTTGCATCGACAAAACCCTCTGGCTGATTCATGTATACATCCTCAGTCAACTTTCCATTAAGGAAGGCGGTATTGACGTCCATCTGCCAAATTTCATAGTCATGAAATGCAGCTATGGCCAGCATAATCCTAATAGACTTTATCTTGGCTACTGGTGAGAAGGTCTCGTCATAGTCAACCCCTGGGGTTTGAGTAAAGCCCTTCGCAACCAGTCTTGCCTTGAAAGTGTGTACCTTTCCGTCCATGTCGGTCTTCTTCTTGAAGATCCATTTGCATCCAACTGTCTTTCGACCCGGTACGTTGTCAACCAAGTTCCAAACTTGATTGTCATACATGGACTTGATCTCGCTATCCATGGCCTCTTTCCACTTGGCAGACTCAGGGCCCGCCAGTGCTTCCTGGTAGTTAGCTGGTTCATCCAAATTTATCAGTGTCCTATCACTGACAAACGTGTCCCCATCCGAAGTTATATGGAACCCATAAAACAAAGGTGGCATGCTAACCCTACCGGAACGCCTAAGAGGTAAGGATACATCTGTCGGACCAACAGGAACTTCTTCCTCATGTTGGTTGCTAGTTTCTCCTAAGGTTGCGTCATCTGATGACTCTTGAATTTCTTCCAGATCTATGGTACTCCCACTGTCCTCTTTGAATATGAGCTCTCTCTCTCGAAAGACCGCTCGTCTAGCTACAAAGACCACGTCCTCGCTTGGTCTGTAGAATAGATATCCAAAGGACTGTTTGGGATAACCAAGGAAGAAACACCTTTCGCTTCTTTCTGCGAGTTTGTCTTGAGTCTCTCGTCTAACGAAAGCCTCACAACCCCAGACTTTGATATGTGCCAACGAGGGAACTTTCCCCGTCCACATTTCATGAGGTGTTTTAGCAACCTTTTTAGTAGGGACAAGATTGAGGATATGGGCGGCAGTCTCTAAGGCATACCCCCAGAAGTGAATGGGAAGTGAAGCTCGACTCATCATGGAACGAACCATGTCCAGCAGGGTTCGGTTGCGCCTATCTGCAACACCATTCAACTGTGGTGTCCTGGGAGGTGTCAACTGCGAAACTATTCCGCATTCCTTTAGATAGTCTAGGAACTCGATACTTAGATACTCTCCGCCTCTGTCGGACCTGAGCATCTTTATCTTCCTGCCTAATTGATTTTCTACCTCGTTCTTAAACTCTTTGAACTTTTCAAAGGTGTCCGACTTGTGCTTGATCAAGTAGATATAACCGTATCTACTAAAATCGTCGGTAAAGGTCACGTAGAACCGCGTGCCATCCTTTGTGGTTGATCTGAATGGACCACACACATCCGTGTGAATGATGTCCAACAGACCCTCACCTCTTTCAAAAGACCCTTTGAAAGGTGATTTAGTCATCTTGCCCAACAGACAAGATTCGCATACATCATCTGACCTGAGGTCGAATGATTCCAACACTCCATCCTTTTGGAGTTGGGCGATGCGTTTCTTGCTGATGTGCCCGAGCCGACTATGCCACAGACATGCCTTTTCTACACCACTAGTAGAATCAATATAATTTACACTATATCCTAAATTGTTAACACATTCAACAGTTTCATACACACCATCACAAGGATAAGCAGTAAAAATCAAAATACCATTTTTGAAAACAGAAATCGAACCAATTTTATTATCAAAAGAAAATTGAAATCCTTGTCTGAACAATGCGTGAAATGAAATAATGTTTCTTGCCATTTCTGGCGAATAGCAACAATTAAATAACTCTATACTAACATCACTACTAAGCACTAAACTATAAACGCCAATCTTGGTAACAGGGGACGATCTCCTATTGCCCATGATCAGGTTCAGTATACCGTGCTCCACCTCCCTGCTTTCCTTTAGGCCCTGTAGATCAGAACAAATGTGAAAACCACATCCTGTATCAAGGACCCAAGAATTAGAAGATGGTGAGTTTTTAGAGATAGTGTATATACCTGCTGTCGATGGCTTTACTTTCCCATCCTTGACATCCTGCAAGTATTTAGGGCAGCTTCTCTTCCAATGGCCCTTCTCTTTGCAGTAAAAACAGTTGGCTTCATCGGGGTTGGCTACACAAGGAATGTGAGAAGACTTGGTTCTCGAGCCATTGCTGGACGACCCGACCTGAACCTTTTCCCTCCAATTTTGCTTAGGAGGGCCCTTCCTTTTCTTTCCTTTGCCACTTCCAATGGCTAAGACGGGCTGATTAACCGAGGGTACACTTTTACCCTTCATCCTGTCTTCAGCAACTCGAAGCATGCGATGCAACTCAGTCAGGTTAGCCTGATTGTTGTTCAAATGATAAGCCAGCCTGAACTGGTCATAAGAACTCGGTAGGGTGTTAAGCACTATGTCAACGGCCAACTCCTCTGGTACATGCATTGCAAGCTTTCTAAGCCACTCCACGTAACCTTGCATTCTTTGCACATGAGCGCAGATGGACTCTCCATCTTTAGGTTTGCTGTTCGTGAAGTCCTTGACCACCTCGCACCTCTCGATGCGCTCTTGCTTGTGGAACTTTTCCGCGAGCTCCTTGTGCATCTCGAAGGGCCAGTAGTCTTCGTATATCCTTTGCAATTCAGGGTTCATTGTGGCGATCATGATGCAGGCCACTTTGGTCGCATCATCAGAATGTTTTTGGTACGAGGCAATTTCCTCGGGAGTAGCAGTTTCAGGGTCAACATCGACAAGCTCAGTCTCGAGAACATACTCTTTGTTCTCGTATCTCAGAGCCATCTTGATGTTTCTAATCCAGTCATTGTAGTTTGTCCCGTTCAATTGAACCTTGGAACACAGTGAGAGGATAGAGGGAACACTTGAGTTTGATTGGGGAGCGGATTGATCAGCAGAAGACATCTATAAAAGAAGGTAAGTTTAATTAGATACTTGTCGGTCCTTATAGTAACCCAATATAAAATAAGGCTAGGATCCAACTATAACAATTTGCAACATAGAAGAGGGATGCCGTAATCTATAAGCAAATTTTATAAAGGTAGGCGAATGACGATTCAGCCAATTCCACCGCGGAAAAATAATCTTATTATAAATGGAATTCCTAGTTTCTTTTGAGATTTATTGAACTGTTCAATAGCATGTTTAATCTCGGATATGCCCCACCGTTTGTGACTGGGATGCCGAGGATCACAAACCGGGTGTGAATAACCATGCAAATTAGCTTGGTACTCTTGGGGTCCATTATCATCTCAAATTGATGTGCCGGTAAACCACACACGCTCCATCAACAATGATAACACCCGAGACACCCATTGCCACTCTTTATGAACCCCCATTGGTGTGCCGGTAAACCACACACGCTCCACCAACGTTTCATAAAGTGCAATGTGCAATTTCATGGGTTAGCATCAAATTCACATTTTTCCTAAAGTAACTAGATTGGGATTTTGTGTAAAGGTTCTAGTACTTTGATCATTATACTTTTAATGACTTAATGGTTCTGTCAAACCCGTTCGGCTAACGACCCTCCACTGATCAGGCGAGCGGTGGGTGAGAGTGTTCACCCATTAGACTACCATTTTATAGGCAGTCTCCTTATACCCACTTTATAGACCAGCTTCGTGAATGAGGCCTACTATTGATTTGACTGACCAAATTTATCTCATATATATAGTATTAACTTTTAATAACATATATAAGATGTATTTTAAAACCCTTTAAAATATTCAAGGTTTATCTTTTAATTTTACCAAATTTAACAATTAAATTTTGAATTAAATTAAACCTTTAAATTCGATTTAATCAATTTTAATTACCAATTAATTAAATTAATTAAATCTAAATATTTTAAACTTTTTAAAATATTTTTTCCGGATTTTTCTATTAATTTCACAATTTTTAAATTAATTAAATCCTTTTGAATTATCTTTTAATTAACAATTAATTAAATTAATTCAAATGAAGATAGGTTTATCCAAATTAATCAAATTAATTAAAACCTATCCTAAACCCCCTAGATTTCGAATTCAAATAATGGGGTTTAAGGTTATCCATTTAATTAACAAATAAATTTACCAAAAATAGAAAACCTCCTAAAACCCTAATGGAATTTTCGAAATTGGCAAGGGGGGATTAGGGTTTCCAAAACCCTAATCCTAGAAATCGATCCTGATTAAAATTAGGGTTTATAGGCTTTAAACCCTAAAACAGTTATAGCAATTCAACAAGAAAACAAAACAGGCTCTGATACCACTGAAAGGTTTTCTGCAAACCATGAACTAAATAACCTAAGTTCACATGCAACCTATAAGGATCTATGTTTTCTTCTAATTGAACATATAACCAAAAACCTAGAGGCCATAAGAAAATTAACTAAAAGAATAAAATTAGAAAAACCAACCTTTTAGAATTTTCTGGAAGCTGAGCAGCAAAATTATCCTGCCTCAAATGAAAGTCACACCCAAAGCTAGAGGAGAGGGAATCGAAAATCCAGAGAGAATATGTGAAAGTGGCGAATTCAATATGGTGCCCAGGGATCCTTATTTATAGTTTTTCCAGATGACCAGTTGATAACCTTAGAGATAAACCTTTTTGAATTCAAATAAGATAAACCTTTTATCTTACAATTCAAAAACCTATTTATCTAATAATTATCAATTTCGAAATTCTATATATCCATATATAGATTTCGACTTTCAACTGGTCACTCCACACTGTCACTTACTCAACTATTGAATAATTACAGTTTTAGTCCCTGCACCTTTAATTAATTAATTTAATCCCAAATTAAATCCAATTGATTCTGGATTAATTCCTAATTAATTAATATAGTTTCTAATTAATATATTATCACTTTAATATATTAATAAACCATATATTTAATTCCTGTTGATTTATTAATCCCATAATAAATCAATCTTTCTCTCTACCGAATTTTCTACCAAACCTCCAGCCATGAGGGCAACCCAAATGGACTGTGCTTCTATTAATTAGGTAAATACTAATTATTAGTCATGGCTTAGACACCTAATCCAATGACGTGCACGCAGAGGTCGTCATGTGGTCAAAAATAAGAGATAACCTAACATTCACTAGTATAGTGGAGTCAGGGTCGATCCACAGGAGCTACGTGGTTAGCCTAGATGAGAGATTACCAACTGATAGTGTCACGGCTATAGTCGGAGGAACTAATTTCTATCTTTCTACCTTAAACAATATTCAAACACCCAAGCCAAGCTTAGCTATGTCCAAATGACCTAGTTACTTTCTGAATTCAGAAGTACATCTCTGAATCAGGAGCAATTGAAGGCATTCAAACTAGCAAAACCAAGCATAGCATAAACTAGCTAATAACTAACAGTTCTATGAGACAGTTAATAGCCAAGATTTTACTGTTTTCAGCAAAGGAAAACAGTCCCAACCAAGTCACAAACAAAATCCACACACAAACCAACAATTAAAACACCAACAAGCATCCGAAATACCGAAAAAACCAATATTAAACGTAACCGAATGATTGCATTCACCAAAACCAAGATCCAAATATCAAAATCAGTAACTAAATACTACTAAAAACAGAACCCTAAGCCTGAGATCAATGGTTGTCACACCCAAAGACTCAACTCAAAGCTTACAAATGTTTAACTAAAATGAAAGAAAATCTAAAACATGAAAATACCAAATTATAGCTTCTGAAATGGAATCCTCGAGTCAAAGAGCTTCTAGGTCGATGTTTTCACCAGGTCTTTGCTCGGGTTTTCGGCTGGAAATGCCTCTATTTATAGTTGCAAATTTCCCGTGACACGCCGCGCAAATATGAAATCCGCGGCGCGCGTACTTATCCGTTCCCCGTTTTTTCGTCATTTAAATGTGTTCCACCGCCTTACATCCGCGTCGCGCAGAAGATAATTCCGCGGCGCGCGTACGTCTTCTCTTGATTTTTCATTCTTTCCATACTTTTTCCTTTTTGTACACTTTTAGTCCCTATATCTGTTCTTTTTCTCCAGACAAGTCCTGACACGAAAAGTGAGAATACCCATGCATATTTGATATAATTTTACCAAGAACAGGGCTCAACAACGCCTAAAATACTTGATATCACTAGGCGTTGTCAAACACCCCACACTTGTGCCTTGCTTGTCCCCAAGCAAGAGAGTTTTTAATAAATTATAATAGAGAATTGAACAGTTTTTGAATGTGTTTAGTTTCAAAGCTTATTGCTCTTCGAGTTAGAATGGAATAGTTTGTGAAAACATAATTGAGTTGTTCTTTGGAATTCATGGCTTTCTAAAGAACCCTTGATTACAAACTTTCTGTCCACAATATAGTGTACTTACTCGTTCAGATTCTAAAGGCCATTAAGGAATTGTCCATGACTTTCGATGTTGTCCGTGTAGCGAGCTTTCAGAAATACCATCCCAGACCAGACGATCTTAGGTGGTAAGGTGCATAAGGCCCACCCATTTTAGACTTACCGGCTCGAACAACAAAGGCCACAGATTGACTTTTCCTTCCTAAATTCCAATCCTCAAACGGCTCAATCTCTAAACTCGTAAAACTCAACTTATTTGACTAACTAATAGCATGATCACAACTAAACAGTATTTCTTGAAAAATACTGATGCTATCACAATCACAAACCATTCATTTCAAAATTGCAATTCATTAAAAATTTTGAAAAATATTGCTAAAGATTGAAAAATTGATCAGTTTTGCAAAAATTTCAAAAATACTCTTTCGACCGTCCACACCCCACACTTAAAACCGTACAATGTCCCCGTTGTACAAAAAAGTATTTCAAAGCAAGGGAGAAAGAGTTACCCCTTTTTGGACGGTGGACTGCTTGGTGCTCAATATCACAGGTATAATGCGTACAAAAAGATCCCCGATTCATATGTTGGAGTTGTAGCGCTACAGTAGGACACGCCGGTGGTCAAGACAAGTGGAGGGGGCACGGTGACCCCACACTTGTCTGAGACAACTCCTTCTCAATTTGGTATATCATGCACAACTTAACAAATAAATTAAAGCACACATGACAGAAAAAGAAAATAATATACAAATAGATGTGTCATAAGTTTATACATGTAAAAAGAAAATAAAAGAAAGAAAGAAAAAGAAAACATCAATCACTACCCGGCGGCCTGGAGGGTCCGGCCTCATGATCGTGAGACCTGGCTGGGAATGGTCGGGGGTGTCTGCCCTGGGCTGATGCGATCTGTATAAGTACCTCCCCGATCCACTCGAGCTGGTCCTGGGTCCTCGAGAGCTGGTCCTCGATCCTCGTGACTCTGGCCTCCAGCCGGCTAAGGGCTGGTGAGTCATCCTGCTGTGGCTGTGGCTGTGGCTGCGCAGGCTCTGGTCTCCGGCGTCTCCTGCCGGGCTGGGCGTATGCAGGCTGGGGTGCCTGAGGAAGCTCGGTCGGTGCCCGGATATACTGCCCTGGTCGCTGCTGCTCAATGAGCAACATCCTCTCCAAAGTGCGTGCTGGAGTGCGCGATGGAGGCAGAGCAGTCAAAGAGGCAGCTACTGGGGCAGTAAGGATGCCATACGAACGGGCCAGGCGGGTAATGAAGTACCCCCTGGCTAATGGGCTGCTGGCGCAGGCGCCGGTCGTGTGGGTGGAGAGAGCGATCGCGAGGGCAAAGGGTAGATGGAGGAATCGGGACGGGTCGAGGAGAACCCACAAAAATGTCATGTCATCGCCTGACACCTTCTCGCCCCCCTCCCGCTGCATGATGGAGGTGGAGACGATCCGGTGCATGAGGCGGTGGAGTGGATCGCGTAAGTGGCTCTCTCTCGAGGCCCCTGCCTCGTACCTGACGTTGGACAGCGATGCCCAAACCTCCATGTTGGGAGCCCTGTCTGGCTCCCCCTGAATGCAAGACCCGAAGAACCGGGTGAAATATCGGTGCTGGAGGTCCGCGGCAGTGTAGATGCCTGTGCGCCTCCCAAACTCCCGGAGGTTGCACTCCCTGTGCTCACCTCCCAAGCGAAAACGTACGAGCCTGGAACGCGGGTCTCCCGCCCTAGGAGCGAAATGGACCGTAGACAGGAACTCCAGGAGAAGCTCCGTGTAGACCACATCCTCGTCAGTGGCCATCATCCGGTCCCAACCTCTGCACGTGAATGACGCCTCCTCGTGGGTCCAGGTGCGATGTAAGAATGGCTCGATCGCGCCCCAGAGCCCTGCGTCTCTAAGAATATCTCGATCAATGACTGTCGCCTCTAACACCCGGCGACTCCTCAAAGCATCCCTCCGCAAGGTATACTCAACAGAACTAGCCAGCTCCGCGGGGAACTGGAGGAAAGCGTGCTCCATTCTGAACATCATCTGTAAAAAGAAAATATAGCCACAAAACAAAAATTTTTGCAAAATCAGTCCTTTTCCTTCCCCACCGTACCGCGGCGCGGCCCAAGAGCAAGGGCGCGGCACGGCGTACGCCTGTTTGAAAACCCGGGATCAAATCCCCATTTTAACCTGCTAAATCTCAATTTAATGATACCACAAGGTAGCCTAGGTTCCGATTAGCTCATGTAGGGTGTCCATTTGGCAAAACAAACACCCTATGGGCTAGCATTAGTGATTCTAAGTTTTGAACTTTTTGGGATAAAACCCTAAAATTAACTACCTAATAACTAGTTTAAACAGCTAATAGATAGTTAAAAGAGTGTACCTCGGTAGTAGAAACACAATAAGCAAGAAAAAATTGCGAGAAATTTTTGATCACCAGAGCTCCGAGTCGTGTGATTTGAGTTGTGAGCCGCGGCTCACCGGATAAAGGCAAAAACCGTCTGATCGTTTCCCGCGGCGCGCATTTCTCGTTTCCGCGGCGCGCGTGTCGCTAATTCAACCCCTGCACATCGGGTTGAGTTTCGAACCCGCGTCACGCAATTCCAAAACCCGCGGCGCGCGTGTCGCTAATTCAACCACTAATACCTGCAAATGATTGATGTATTTTCTAAATTAATCCTAAGAAATCTAAAACCTACTTATGACACGATGGGTTGCCTCCCAACAAGCGCTAAGTTTAACGTCTTCAGTCAGACGTGTTGTTCCTATTATTCTACAGCTACGGTGGATCGTATGCCTTCTTCCTTCGCTGATTTTTTAGTCACCACCGTCCTTTTACTGACCCACTGCCCCTCAAACTTTCCTGGGTCGAATGGCTTGTCGGTTCTCCTGCTGCTGCCCGATTGTTGCTTTCTGATTAACTCCCGTGAATGCTTGGAGGTAGTTTTAAACCTCCAAGCTCGGTCCTTCCTTCTATATCTCTTCAAGATCACAGGCTTGATGTGGAGCGCACCCAGTGCTGCTCCCAGTAGTTGTGCTGTGCCTCGTTTGTTGCTCTCATATTGCGTGTTATCTTCAGGTTGCAATTTTGGCTTGCAGTACCAATAAAAATTTTCCAATCGAATGGGATCGGAAGGCAACATATTAGGATGCTTCCATACGTCCTCATCGATGGTGTTTATCACATCTAATTTTCCATTCATGAATGGATCATGAGTGGTGCTACAATCATGTTTATTATTGTTTTCAAATTTCAATTCGTCAACATCAACTTCTTGATCATCGTCCAACAGGTGGATCGGAACCAAGAGTGAACGACTTGTTTGATCTGATGATGGTACAAAGTCACCCATCATCAGATCCTTTCCTTCAAATTTCTCAAAATTTTCAAAAATTACAGGGTCAGGGGTAGTATTGTCATCTACACCCCCTTCCCCAAAAATAACGACAACTTCAAAAAATTCGGGAATTGTTGGGTTGGAATATGTACTGTCACTTACAGTCCCCTCCACAACATCCTCATCAACCAAATTTTCTGGTGATGGTATGGATTCACCCACCACCAGATCAACATTATTAACATTTTCAAAAACATCAAACATATCAAAAGCTGTTGAGTCAGAGGTAGCATTGTCACCTACAACCTCTTCCTCAACAACATTTTCGACCATCTCAGTGGTTTCTTGTCTTTCCCACGGTGTATGCCCTTCCATCACATATTCAGGTGATTTAAGTTCACACACATTATCATTGGTATAAAAATCACTCACCTCCGGTTCTGGCGAAGGTAGTGAACATTTCCAACTTCCCTCTAACCTATCTAAAGAAGCTTGCACTTTTTCAAGAGCTTCAGCCTGGTCCTTCTGCTCGTGGTAGTTGTTATACATGAATACCCAAAGTTCCCAAGTTACAGAATTCTAAAGCTGAGATGACTCCTCGGTCCGCCATCCATTGTCATCGAATGATCCATTGTAGCAACCATCCTCATAATAGGTGTCGGCCGGATTTTCATAATAATCATACTGATCCGGGTACATGTAATCACCCATTATAAGGACGTACACATACCAGAATTCAGCAAACTAAAATCAAACATAAAAAATCAGAAACTAAGTCCTACTACTCACCTAACCTAAGCGCACAGCTCCCCGGCAACGGCGCCAAAATTTGACGTGCACGCAGAGGTCGTCATGCGGTCAAAAATAAGAGATAACCTAACATTCACTAGTATAGTGGAGTCAGGGTCGATCCACAGGAGCTACGTGGTTAGCCTAGATGAGAGATTACCAACTGATAGTGTCACGGCTATAGTCGGAGGAACTAATTTCTATCTTTCTACCTTAAACAATATTCAAACACCCAAGCCAAGCTTAGCTATGTCCAAATGACCTAGTTACTTTCTGAATTCAGAAGTACATCTCTGAATCAGGAGCAATTGAAGGCATTCAAACTAGCAAAACCAAGCATAGCATAAACTAGCTAATAACTAACAGTTCTATGAGACAGTTAATAGCCAAGATTTAATGCTCAAAATAACCAAGTTAGCTACTGTTTTCAGCAAAGGAAAACAGTCCCAACCAAGTCACAAACAAAATCCACACACAAACCAACAATTAAAACACCAACAAGCATCCGAAATACCGAAAAAACCAATATTAAACGTAACCGAATGATTGCATTCACCAAAACCAATATCCAAATATCAAAATCAGTAACTAAATACTACTAAAAACAGAACCCTAAGCCTGAGATCAATGGTTGTTACACCCAAAGACTCAACTCAAAGCTTACAAATGTTTAACTAAAATGAAATAAAATCTAAAACATGAAAATACCAAATTATAGCTTCTGAAATGGAATCCTCGAGTCAAAGAGCTTCTAGGTCGATGTTTTCACCAGGTCTTTGCTCGGGTTTTCGGCTGGAAATGCCTCTATTTATAGTTGCAAATTTCCCATGACCGCGCCGCGCAAATATGAAATCCGCGGCGCGCGTACTTATCCGTTCCCCGTTTTTTCGTCATTTAAATGTGTTTCACCGCCTTACATCCGCGTCGCGCAGAAGATAATTCCGCGGCGCGCGTACGTCTTCTCTTGATTTTTCATTCTTTCCATACTTTTTCCTTTTTGTACACTTTTAGTCCCTATATCTGTTCTTTTTCTCCAGACAAGTCCTGACACGAAAAGTGAGAATACCCATGCATATTTGATATAATTTTACCAAGAACAGGGCTCAACAACGCCTAAAATACTTGATATCACTAGGCGTTGTCATCCAACAAATTGTTCGCTCACTTTGACCATCTGTTTGTGGACGGTAAGCTGTGCTTATCTGAATCTTCGTCCCCATTTTCTCTTGTAAAGCTCTCCAAAAGTTGGAAGTAAATCTTGGATCTCTATCTGACACGATGGACAACGGTGCACCATATCGCCTTAACACTTCATCTATGTACAACTGGGCTAACTTCTCTAATGGAGTATTTTCTCTTATAGCTAGAAACAGTGCACTCCTGGTCAACCGGTCCACTATAACTCATATACAATCATAACATCTTCTCGTTCTTGGTAACCCGACGATAAAGTTCATGGTTACATCTTTCCATTTTCCTGCTGGAATGTGCAATGACTGAGCATCTCCATGCGGGACTTGATGTTCCGCCTTGACTTGAGCACAAATGACACATTTGTATATGTATTTAGCTATCCTCTTCTTCATTCCAGGCCACCAATACTGTCTCTCAAGATCTTGATAAGTCTTAGTACTCCCTGGATGTATGGAATACTTAGACTTATGCGACTCTTCTAAAATCAACTTCCTCAAGCCCCCTACTTTCGGTACCCAAATGCAGTTCCTGAAAGTCTTCAACCCTTGACTATTTGTTTCAAACTGCATGTCTTTTCCTAGTTTCTCATCTTTTAAATCTCCGCTCTCTTCAACTTTTTTTTGGGCTGCTTTAATTTGTTCTATAATACTGGACACTATTTCTATTCGCATCGATCTTGCCTTGATTCTTTTCTCAGGAACTTTTCTACTCAATGCGTCTGCTACTACATTTGCTTTACCTGGATGGTATACAATCTCGCAATCATAATCACTGATCAACTCTAGCCATCTTCTCTGTCTCATGTTCAACTCTTTTTGAGAGAACACATACTGTAAACTCTTGTGATCAGTAAATAGCTTGCACTTTGTACCATACAGGTAATGTCTCCAAATTTTCAAGGCAAATACAATCGCTGCAAGCTCTAAATCATGAGTAGTATACTTTGTTTCTGGGTCTTTCAACTGTCTGGAAGCATATGGTATAACCTTCCCCCCTCTGCATCAATACACAGCCAAGCCCCCGATGCGAGGCATCACTGTACACTTCAAAATCTTCTGTTCCATCTGGTAATGTAAGGACAGGCGCATTACACAACTTCTCTTTTAATGTAACAAAAGCTTTTTCTTGTTATTCTTGCCATCTGAATTTCTCTTCTTTTCGGGTTAATCGTGTAAGTGGCACCGCTATCCGAGAGAAATCTTGAATAAATCTCCAATAATACCCGGCAAGTCCGAGAAAACTTCTAACTTTAGTTGGCGTTTTGGGAGGTTCCCATTTCATCACTGCTTCAACCTTTGACGGATCAACTTTTATACCTGTGATAGAAACAACATGTCCAAGGAACTGCACCTCTCGCATCCAAAATTCACACTTGGAAAACTTTGCATACAACTTTTCCCGCTTCAAGGTTTCAAGTACTGTCTGCAAGTGGCTTGCATGCTCTTCTTTGTTCTTTGAGTATATAATAATTTCATCGATGAATACTATAACAAATCGGTCTAAGAATGGTTTACAGACCCGATTCATTAAGTCCATAAAAACCGCTGGCGCATTAGTAAGACCGAATGGCATCACTAAGAACTCGTAATGCCCGTATCGAGTACGAAATGCTGTCTTCTCTACGTCACTCTCTTTCACCCTGACATGGTGATAACCGGATCTCAGATCAATCTTTGAGAAGTAATCCGCACCTTGCAACTGATCAAATAAGTCGTCTATTCTGGGTAACGGGGAACGGTTCTTGATAGTAATTTTGTTCAGTTCCCGGTAATCAATGCACATACGCATTGACCCATCTTTCTTCTTTACAAACAGGACTGGAGCACCCCACGGAGAAGAACTAGGTCTAATAAAACCTTTATCTAGTAACTCCTGCAACTGGGACATTAATTCCCTCATTTCTGTCGGTGCTAAACGGTACGGTGCTCGTGCTATTGGGGAAGCTCCTGGGACAAGATCTATTCGGAATTCAACTTGCCTTTCCGGTGGCAATCCAGGTAACTCGTCTGGGAAAACTTCTGGAAATTCTCTCACTACTTCAATGTCTTTATAAGTCTGCTTTACTTTATCTACAGTCATCACATATGCCAGGAAAGATACACACCCTTTCCTGATACATCTTCGGGCTTTTGCCACACTAATAAGACTCGGCACATGCTTTCTTCTTTCTCCATACACATATACTTTAGCTCCTAGGGTTTTAACAGACACCCTCTTCTGCCCACATGCTATCTTTGCGTCATTGGCACCAAGCCAATCCATTCCAATAATCACATCAAAAAGACTTAATTCCAATGGGAAGAAGATTAAGTCGAAACTTCTTGCCATTGATATCAAGTTCACAGTCCCGGTACATATGCTGAACTTCAACAAACTTCACATCTGCTACTTCCACTTCGAAGATCATGTCTAACAACTCTAACGGTACACTCAGTCTGGCTCCGAATTCATTGGACACAAACGAATACGTAGAACCAGAATCAAATAACACATACGCAGGTATCAAGTTAACCAGTAGTATACCTGAGACAACATCATGCGTCTCCTTTGCCTCCTCTCGAGTGATCTGAAAGGCTCGGGTCTTCACTCTCTGTGGCTCCGTCTTCTTTTGGGCTGTGGATACCACTGTCTCTCCTCCTTTGTTTGGGCAGTTGAAACTGTAATGCCCAATCTGGTGACACGAAAAACACTCTACCTCGCTTGCTTTCTTTGCCTTGCAATCTTTCATCTTGTGACCAAATCCGCCACAGTTGAAACAGGCATTAGATCCCGCACGGCATTCACCACTGTCTTCTCTTCCACACTTCTCACATTTCTTTACACTTCCCTGTCTAGTCTGACTCAAGCTTGATTTCCCTTTCTTCTTCAAGTTCCCGCTACTACTTACTGACTTTCTTTTATCGCTAAAATTAGGTTTTTCATTATTCCGGCGCTTTCCCACATCTTCCACATTACGGGCAGCAATGATAGCACCGTCTAAAGTCTCGGCTTTCTTCACCTCCAACTCATAGTTCCACGGTAGTCCCCGAACATAACGGTTAACTTGGGATCGCTCAGTGGGATAAGATTCTCCCACAAAAGGCAACATATCACAAAACTTCTTCGTATATTCATCAACCGACGAATCTCCTTTCTTCAGCATCATAAAATCTTCATTCATCTTTTCTAAGTCTCTTGTGGGACAAAATTTATCCTTAAGACATGAGATAAATTCAGCCCACGACCAGCCATAAACAACATCTTTCCCCAGGCTTTCATACTTGGTGTTCCACCATACCAGAGCATCATCCTTTAATTGTCGGGAAGCATAGTTAACTTGGTCTTCTTCACCACACTTACTGGCTTGCATTACTTGTTCAATTTCCTAAATCCACCTCATAGTCACCTTTGGCTCAAAGCTGCCGTGGTACTCCGGCGGTTTACAAGCCATAAAGGACTTAAAAGAGCATCCCTTCTCCCTCTTCTTGTTTTCCCCACTAGCTTCTTCTTCAGTTGTCTTTTTAGAAACTTCCTGGGAGGAATGGGCACTGGGTTCACCCATTCGGCTATCAATGATGTTATTCACATATTCCTTCAACTCAGTTCGTAGATTATTAATCAAATTCTGAATAGCTTCCATTGTGACAGGTTGTGGTGGTGGGTTTGGCTCAGCTCCAGCATCTCTAATTACATTACCAGGTCCACTTCCTCGTGAAGAAGTGTGACTACCCTCACCCCTGTCAACTGGTGGCATCTGTCTTCCTCCTTCCATTACTATATAGATAAACAAAATCTCTGTTTCATACGCATTTCTATATAGTATTTTGTAAGCGGTAGCATGTTATCTCCCTATCTTGACTGTACTTTTGTAGCAGTCATACTCACCCTATAACTTCTATAGGTCTAAGTGTACCTCTACATTATTAAGGCACTTTACTACTACGCTTGCTAGTTTAAGCTTAGGATGGTATTCATCCTAATTCGCTTAAACTATGGCTCCGATACGAAAACTGTAACAGCCCTTTCTCAAACCATAATTTAATACAGTTTATATTACAAAATATTTTACAACGCGTGACTATCAAAAAGTCACTTATTATTTTTTTTTTTACAAATTTATTCTCAAGGGGTAATTACAGACTGAACTCAAAAGCCATAATTTAAACTTATCTGTATTATACACATAGGTCCCAACTCCAGCTCCTGCTCATCTCACCTAAGTACATAGCATTTTAAAAAAAATACGTGAGACATAAAGCCTCGTGAGTAATATGGGTTTTAGACCCAAAACTTTTCTGCTCAAAACTTGAAATATTAACAAGTAAACTACTTAAAACTTATTTTGATAAGAAATCTCAAAATTTCTTTTCTTCTCTATTTTCAAACCTCAAAGAGTGCTTTCTTTCTCAAAAACTGCTTTCTTTCTCAAAAACTGATTTCTTTCTTATTTTCTTGTGACCAACTGAAACTCATGAATTAGTTTAACTTAATTCATTCTACTAACTCCCCATCGCGGAACAGAACAGATCCACCCGCAAGGTTATGCTATCTTTGTCTCCCCTTCGTGACTTGGAACAGATCCAAGCACAAGGTTATGTTGTCTCCCCTTCATGGCTTGGAACAGATCCAACCATAAGGTTATGCTAAGCTAGACAACTACTTCGCGACGGGAGGTACCACCCCAGTAGTGTCTTCAGATCTCCCGATTATGTGGGTGATCCTAGTCCGGACAACTGACTCTCATTGCTTTCTTTGCTCTAGTTCTTATCTTTTTACTTTCTTCATTTCATCTCAAATTGGTCAAAAGGGACACAATTCATAATAAACTCAAACTCATAAACTTTTTAACTCATAATCAAAAATACTTTCAAACTAACTTCAACATCTTTAGCTTACATATGAAGCTTCTTTCAAAATAGCTTTATAAACTAAACTTCTTTAGAATCTGTTTTAAAACACTTAGCTCCTGAATAGAGCCACTTTCAAAACTGTTTCCAAACTTTAACATTTAAAAGTATTTGGAAATCTCATTTTCTGAAAATATCATTTTGCTATGTACTAGGAAAATCCACACATACTCACCTTGGTTTAGCTATAAACCACTATGCTTCTCGTACACCTTTTCCCTTTTCGTGCTCAACTGTATTTGAAGCACCTCCTACACAAGTATCATATATATTTACTTAATTAATAAATACATACCACAACTGACTCTACAGTTCTAGGGTCTCATATGATACAACTTCAGGTCATAACAAGTGTATAACTCATTTTACAATTTTCTCGAAATACGCGTATTTTACTACAGTACCCTCGGGAGGTCGTATCTCGGTTCCGATAATTTTCCATGTGGTTTCATACCATTTTAAGCCTATGATATGAATTATAGGTCAAACAGACATGTCTGGCAACGAGTTCAAATCTCAAAAATTGGACAGAAACTCTGCCGCCAGGTCGCGTCGCGACCCTAGGGGTGGTCGCGTCGCGATCACAAAGTAGATTGCTATTTCTGGCTTGAATAGTAAGCACGACTCGTGCTCATCTAGGCAAAATTTGGCACGACTCGTGTCCTTACTGCAGTCTCCATTTCAGTCCGATTTTTAAGCTATAGAACTCTATTTTCGCCTATTAAGCACTTAATACTTAACTTAATCTTTTTACTATCATTCCATGACTAAAACCTTCAGTTTACATCAGGTTTTAACCCATAGAATCACTGATTCCAATTCCAATATCACAATAACCCGTTTTTTGATATTTTCACCAAAAATCCAACTTTTTGAAATTAATCACTTAGTGATGTCTTAATACATCATAAGTGATTCTTTGGACTTAACAAAACCATAAAAATCAGTCTTGATCTTACAAACCCGTGACTTAGGGTTCTTGAACACAAATCATCATGTTATTGACTTTCAACATATTTAACAACTAAACATGTTAAGTTGATGGTTTTGAGCAAGATGAGTTAGATGATTTCATTAGAATCATGATTTCTGGAAAATCAGAAATCAAAACATAATTCCCGTTCAAGGTTTGGAGCTTAGAACTTGGAAATCTTACCTTTTGGAGCTTGGAATCACCAATTCCAAGTGTTTTCCTTTGATTCCTTTGCAGAACTCCTAAGCTTCTTGTTCTTCCCGTGCTCTCTCGCTCTCTCCCGACTCTTCTACTGCCTTGACTCTTCTACTGCCTTCTGGAGAATGAGAGCCGGATAACTCTCATATATATATTTAATTTTTTATAAAATATTTACACTTTAGTCCCTAAATTTCTTCCTTTGTTCAAAATTAGTCCCAAGGCTTATATCTTTACAAACCACGTTCCATTAGCTGACAACCTAACATTTTCTTGATATTTTGGTCATTTCCATGTCAAATGACCATTTTGTCCTTTTTGGTCAAATTTCACTATTCACGCGGTAAAACTCCCAATTTTACATAAACTTTTATTTCTTACATTCTTATTTTACAAACAACATATTATTTTACATAATGGTCTTATAACATGACAAAAGACCATTTTACCCTTTTTACAACTTTTTGCAGGTTCTTACAATTGTATCCCATTTTTAGCAATTTTTTGTTTATTCACGTGTAATTTTAAGTAAATTAATTTTTAAATGTTAGTTAATTCAATTATATATTATCAAAATGTTGAAATTGTAAAGAATATAAACGAATTTACTTAAATTCAATATGAAAATTAAGTGAGGTTCACGTCTGAATCTAAAAGTTTATTTAATTTCACATAAATTGTTATTGAATGATCAATGATTGTTGAAAAAAATTTTCAATAATTTATTCACATGTGAATAATCTTCTATAAAACTTGTTATAGTTCAGATTCATATTGATTAAGTGTTGTGAATCTGAACAAGATTTTTGAATATTTTTTTTTTCGTTTTTGATATATTGATATGGATGTCTATTGAAAGAGAATAAAAAATTATGAATTTTTATATATTCGATTTTTTATTTCGATAAAAAATAAGCTCTAAAAATAAACAATAAATAAACAACGAAGTGGATTTTTTGGATTATCCGCTACATGCGCGTTCAATTAAGAAATTTACAACCTTATATTCGGCCGTCGATCATTTGAATTCCGACGCTCATGATTGGTTCCTTGGTTCCTTGTTTTATTTTGGTTCTCTATTTAAATTATATATATATATATATATATATATATATATATATATATATATATATATATATATATATATATATATATATATATATATATATTAAAACCACAATTATTGTGTCGTCGTAAGGATAAATTTGGTGTGTTGAAATATAAAAGTCAATGGTTGTGATTAATTGTAGAATTTTGATTTTTTTAATTAAAAGAAATAACAATTTTCTAATTATAATCTTTTAAAGGGTAATATGGACTTTTTATGTTTTTTCGGTTATAGAATATGAGAATTTAATGGTATTCAAAATTCAGTTTCAAATTTATATTTCAATTCGGTTACAATTCTAATATTATTGTTATTTAATTTTGATTCTTATTTTGAGTTTTTAGATAATTATATCATGAATATAACCTCATTTAGAATTTTTTTTTTATGAAATGACATTCTTAAAGAATATTGTTGCATATATTATCAAGAATACATTCCAATTCTTGACAGAATACATGATCATTCTGACATAATACTTTTCATTTTATGAAAATGATATTTTATGAGATTGGTTGGTGATTATTCTCAGTTGTAGGTAATGATGGTCGGTATGGAGGATGTTGAAAATAAGGGTTTTACTGTATGTGAAACGTATCTAACAAAAACTCCTGTGATGACATTTCATTCTTGACAAAAACACAATCATTCTGATAGAATACATGATCATTCAAACAGAATACATTTCATTCTGTGAGAATGACATTCTATGAGATTGCTTGGTGGTGATTCTCAATTGTAGGTCGTGATGGTCGACATGGAGGATGCTGAGAATGAGGGTAAGGGTAGGGTGACAATGGTAAGTTGATGTCACATAAAACAAGGTATCCCGATTCTTGTTGCAGGTTGTGATTCGACGATGATGATCAGCATCAATCGGGTTAATCACTGGTTCAAGGGTGCTTTGATGTTGTTTGGATGTAGAGAAGACATTGTACAAGTAATCGGATGGAAGAGTTGCAGGAATATGACGGTGGTGGTTCAACGGTGCTTTAATGTCGTTTAGTGTAGTATGTTGCTCGCAGGAACTTCGTTTTTGATGGTGGATGCAATGGCAGTCCGTCATATAATTGATGTTGTTCGATTCTTGATTTTTCAATTTCGGTGGGAATGTATAGAGGATTTAGGGTTAAACATGTAAGGATAAAGATTAATAATGAGGTGATAGAGTTGTTACCATAATTATAGGCAATTTACCATATTTGTAGGTCAATTCACCATCAATGTCGGATTTAATTTAAATTTAATTAATTGATTAATAAATTAGTTTACCAAAATACCACTGACTGATTCTTGATTGTGATTGGTCCTTACGACCATACAATACTTGTTGGTCTTACCCTATCTTATATATATATATATATATATATATATATATATATATATATATATATATATATATATATATATATATATATATATATATAACAAAGGGTTCAAATGAGAACCACTAAAATGTTAATAACCGTGAAAACCGATATTTATACATTAAGAAACATGTTTTGTTCGTTTTTTTTGTTTTTTTTCACACTTGTTTATTATGGGAAAATACATTAAACTTAATAAATTTTATTATTTATTAATACGTTTTACACCATTCATAATATAATAAAATTTCTAGTAATTAAATTGTTAATATTAAAACGTAAAGTTTTTTTTCTTTAAAACACATCAATATTGATATCTAATAGCAAATGAAAGATTATTATATATACTTATGTGTTTGGTAATTTTATTTTGATAAAAGACAAGTCTTAAAAATAAGAAATAGAACGTTATTATAATTGTGAATTAATTGTTCTTATTTAAACCCTTCCTTTTATATATATATATATATATATATATATATATAGTGTGGATTCGGTAACAACCCAAGAAATGGTAATGATTGCGATGACAATTTCTCAACCATTCATTTCGTTAAGGGCACAAACATAAAAATTCGTTCTTTGACATGACGCAATCATATGTGACGTACGTCCAGTTAACGCAATATGGACTCGAGGATATGATCACATGAGATGCACATTCGTGCAACGTGATTTAAGTGAGTTTTTTTTCTCATTTTTAGTTTTCTTTTATTTTACGTTTTTCAAAAATATTTTTTTTTATATAGTACTATACTCGGATTTAGAGTTATTTATTTATTTATATTTTTATAAAAAAATTTAATTTAGTATCAGGTTTTGTGTTATTATTTTTAGTTTTTACTTTATATATATATATATATATATATATATATATATATATATATATATATATATATATATATATATATATATATATATATATATATATCAAGGTTGTAAAAATCGCTTGACGGTAGCTTGACGGTCGAGTGAGGTTAAGAGATTAATCGGATTAATCGGGGATTAGTCGGGGATTAATCGGTGACCCTAAATTATAAATAAATTCATTTAAAGATATATAAATATAACAAAATATCAATGTTTGATTCATTTATTCCAAGATACACATCAAAGATTATACATTTGTTTGTTTTTATTCTTTAATATTGTTTTTTTAGTTTTATTGAGTTGTTAGATAGTGTTTGTGTCGTTATTTAAAAATAAGAAAATAAATAATAAATTAAAAAATTTAAAAAAATAAAAAATGACCGCCAAGACCGATTAATCAGCCGCCAAGGCCGATATTTGACCGATTTTTGCAGCAAAGCGTTAAGCTGACCGATTAGGCCTAATCGTAATCGGTTGAAGACCGCCAAGCGATTAATCGACCGCCAATACCGATTTCTGCGACACTGATATATATATATATATATATATATATATATATATATATATATATATATATATATATATATATATATATATATATATATATATATATATATATATATATATATACATATATATATACATATATATATATATATATATATATATATATATATATATATATATATATATATATATATATATATATATATGGCTAGGACCCGGTAGGAACCCAAAATCCAGTAGGAACCGCGAGGACTCTTCTCGTCCAATCATTGTCATAAGGGCAATAACGTCAAAACGTCTTCCTTCGACGTGACGCAATCACGTGCGACGCACGTCCACGGAACGAAATACGAACTCGAGGATTTAAGTGGGTTTTTTTTTTCAACGTGATTTAAGTGGGTTTTTTTCTCGTTTTTTTTCTTTTTCTTTTTCGTTTTCTTTTTCGTTTTTTTATTTTTTATTATTTATTTAGTTTTTTCAAAAAAAATTATTTTTTTTAAAAAAAATTTTATTTTTTTTTCAATTTTTTTATTTTCGATTATACTCGGTTTTTAATTTTTTATTTTTTATTTTTTTGAATGCTACAGTAATCGATTTTTAATTTTTTTTTGGTTTTTTTCATTTTTTATGTATATTTTTTAATCTTAATTTTAACTTTTTTTTTTTCATATCTTTAATCTAATCATTTTGGATCATGATATTTATAATCATAACATTTTGGATAATGTATTTTTGGATCATAATTTTTTTGCATCTTGGATCATAAATTTTGAATTATCTTGTCGTTATTTGTTTTTTAACTCGTTTTGGATCATAACGACTTTTGGATCTTGAATCATAACAAATTTTGAATCTTGGATCATAAGTTTTGAATCATAAAACATATTTTGGTTTTAATATTTTTGGATCATGTGTATTTTTTTGCTATTTTGATGAGTTTTTTACTTCAAAATATAAAAATGAACACGAAAAAAACAATTTTTCAAAAAATACTTTTTGCAAACTTACTATTATAATATTTACAATGTCCCTTTAATTTTTTCAGAATTTTTGGAATTTTTTGTTGATTTTTGATTTTT
Organism: Cichorium intybus; assembly: GCA_023525715.1. Taxonomy (NCBI): domain Eukaryota; kingdom Viridiplantae; phylum Streptophyta; class Magnoliopsida; order Asterales; family Asteraceae; genus Cichorium; species Cichorium intybus. The sequence goes on from CM042009.1 coordinate 48,702,221, forward strand.
TATAAAAAATAAAAAATAAAAAATATTTTTTTTCAAATTTTCATGATTGTGCTTGTTTTGTAGAGAATTAATTTTTAAGAACTTTGGTTTTTCCGATTTTTTTTTCAAAAAAAAAAGTTATGGCTAAAAAACCTACTGGGTGGAAAAAATGAATAAGATGGCCAATTACAAGTCGACACGTGGCGGATGAGGGATGGGGCGCGTGGCATCTCTGATTCATCGGAAAGTTAGGCGTGTGAATTGATTTAAATTTACTTAAATGTCCTTTGCAATTTCTTCTTCCCTCCCTTGTAGTTTCTAACATTTACGAAAACAACCCCTGAATTTTAATACATGATCACTATTTGCACATTGAATCTAATCCATCCATTTTTCAATATTAAAGGTCCAGATTTGTCCTCGCGGTTCTTACCGGATTTGGGGTTCCTACACGATCCTCCTTCTATATATATATATATATATATATATATATATATATATATATATATATATATATATATATATATATATATATATATATATATATATATATATATATATATATATATATATATATATATATATATATATATATATATATATATATATATATATATATATATATAAAGCCATTATTAGCGTTTTTTTTGTTATTCAATCAAAATATTTTATATTTTGGATCACAACATTTTGGATTATATCATTTTGGATTATAATATATTTTTTTGCATCATATCAATTTGAATTCATATAACATTTTGAATGATATGATTTGGATCATAATTTAATATAATATTTTTCAAATAAGACAATATTTTGTCTCATAACATTTAATAATTTTCAATTTTTGGATCATAACATAATTTAGATCATAACATTTTGCATCATAACTTATTATATTTGGGTCATAACATTTTGGGTTATAGCATATTCAATTAAATCAAGTTTTTGTCTCAATAGATCATATCATTTTTAAATAGTGTAATTTTAAATCTTAAAAAACAAGATTAAAGATCTTAATATATTTGGATCATAAAAATTAAGGATCATAAATTACTTTTGATCATCTCATTTTGATCATGTCATTTTCAAAATTATTTTTTTAAAAGCTTGCAAACTTTAAAATAAAATGTGATAACTAAAAAACATTATTTTAGAGTTTTTTTTTTTGAAAAGTTCATAATATAGAAAATTTTTAAAAGAATTTTTGTTTTCGAGAAAAAAACTTTTCATCTCTTAGTTTTTATAAAAACTGTATTTCTTTAAATTAAAGTGTGAACCCTTAAGAACAATATTTTCTAAAATTTCTTTTCGAGAACGCACTAAAATAGTAATATGAAAAAACCTCCTTTCGCGTTTTTGAATTTGGACAAAATTTCTTTTGTTATATTTTATAAAAAGTAATGTTTCATTGAATTAAAATGTGAACTTTTAGAAAACTTATTTTAAGAAAAATTCAATTTGTAAACTCACTAGTATAGTATTTACAAAAATCTCTCAAATTTTTTATGACATGTGGAGATTTTTTAATTTTTAAGAAAAAAATATTAAAAATACATATTTTTTTTTTCAAAATTTCATGACTAAAATCATTTTATAGATAATCAAATTTTAAGAACTTCCATTATTTTAGATTTTTTAACAAAGAAAAGAAATTATAGACAAAAAATGAAGTCGGTGGAAAAAAACGTACTGGCTAACCATTAGTTGACAAGTGGCAGAGAGAGAATGTGGGGAGAAGAAAGCACATGAGGTAGCCTATTTTTGAAATTATATGATTTACTTTTTTATTTATATTTCCTTTTACTATTTAACCGTTTAAACATTCAATATTCGTCGGAAACTCATAAAATCTTTTACGTATTTACGAAAATGACACATTATCTCACGAGATTTTGAGGATACGAAATATTAAATTTCGACCACTAATTTTTCCAATCCTATGGTCTAGATTTTTTTCTCATCATTCTTATAACTTTTTTGGTTCTTACCTGATCCTATTTCTTTATATATATATAGGGGTGTTCAAAACCGGATATCCGAAAATTTGGATATCCGAATTTCGGATATCCGAAAATTCGGATAGTGAATTTTGATATCCGAATCCGTATCCGAATTTTCGGATATCCGAAATTCGGATATCCGAATTTTCGGATTCGGATTCGGATATCCGAATCAAATATCCGAAATTCACATTTTGCAAATATTCAATATGTGTAATTGGTGTTTAATATGTACTTTGTAATGAGATTAGCAACATAATGAATTAACTTTACAAATCATTTAATAAATCAACAAAATTGATAAAGAATTTATGTATTTTCTTCATAATTTATCTTCACCATGGCTTAATTAAGCTACTTTCTTTCAAAATTTAGCAAAAGACTTCATAAGTTATTAGATTTGTAAATAAATTAACATCACCTTTAATTTAGCATAAATCAACAACGCTCTTAACTTAACAAATAACCTAAAATAACAATGAATTCATAAGTTACGTATTACCCTATTCTTCTAGTTGATATTAAAAAGTAATTAGGAAAACTTATTTTTCGGATTTCGGATATCCGAAATATCCGAAAATTCCCAAATTTGATATCCGAAACCAAATCCGAAAATCCGGATATCCGATTTTCGGAAATCCGAAAATCCGGATATCCGAATTTTCGGATAATTTCGGATCGGGTTTTTGGATTATCGGATCTTCGGATTCGGTTATTTCTGAACACCCCTATATATATATATATATATATATATATATATATATATATATATATATATATATATATATATATATATATATATATATATATATATATATATATATATATATATATAGAGAGAGAGAGAGAGAGAGAGAGATACAGAGAGATGTAGAATAAAATGAGAACACCTAAAATATTGAGAATGTGAGAACAAATCTAAACCATTTATTTTCTTAAATCTAAGGCTAATATTAGTGTACCATTTATGTAAATTTTAAAATTAACAAAACTAAAATGTAACTTTTAATTTAAAATTGGCGTATTAAGGTAATTTTACTATTCAATTCCAATAAATCAGTTCGTATTATTGAATACCAATCCTAAAATATAACTCTCCCCTCTATTTCTCTTTCTCTCTCTCTCGATTGACTGCCATAAGTTTAAAGATTGAAAACCCTAGCTCTTCTTAATCGTAATCCACCGGCCATCATCATCATGTTTAACTCGAAACTGTGAAGACAGGTGATCTCAGATGGAACCGGTGGGAATTGATCACTGAGAACAGTTAGGAAGATGACTGTCGCCAGTTCTCCTAACGGAAAGATCGACTCTTTCGAAGATTTGCTTAGGATTAAAGCCATTCAATAGCAGCAACAACGAATTGCAGTGTAACATCCGTGTTTTGGGCCTAGAAATTTGGAGCTCAAATCGATAAATAAAAATTTAATTTGGAAAATAAATAGATAAAAAGATTTTCAAATTTAATAGACGCTCCATAATTCGTTTCTTTAAAATTTTACTTCTTACATATATGATTTTAAATATTACCGTTTTATAAGAATTATACAATTAGTTACCACTTTGATGTTTAACTTATTCATATTAAATTAAAAATGGACAATTTGGTAACTCTGCAAATAAAATTTAGTACTTTAGTAACGAGTCTTATGGTTAAGGATAATTAATCTGCTACTTAGCTTAAAAACCATTATCATAACATATTAGACGTTTTATTATGTATTAGATGTCAAAGGGTGACTTCGTAATTTTAATTTAGAAAAGACGAGAACCTTACATATATGGCATTTGGGTAAATTCATGAAGTAAATACAAGTTAGTAAATTAGACATAAGTTGGAAGAAATTATTGGAAGGGTATTTTTGTAATTTTTCTAGAAAAAGCCAAATAAATTTATGAGAGGGTCATTAAGGTAATTTCACCAAGGTAAGCATGTTTTGTATCCACCCTGTGTGGTTGTACGTGATATAGCATTTTCAACAAAATAGAAGGTCCATGGATTCGTTGGTTGCCTTGTAAGCCCACATCACTATCGCATCATTCCCTTGAGCTGGTATTCTGTACTATAGCCGAGGGATGAAAACATTTCAAGGGACGAGAGAGACTGTTAGAGAGAGAGAGAGAGAAAGAGGAGTGAGATCGATGGTGAGGGTCGCGTGAATAGCGGGGAAGAACCCATCCCCTCCCTTTTGCTTGGTTGCTGAGAAGAAGAATAATGGAGCATCGCCTTTGGGATGGAACCGATGAACAACGACGGTGAATGACTGAATAAGGAGTGTACAAACTCAGAGGGGAAAACAGAGGATCGATGGTGATGTGAGTGGTGAGCAATGATGAGGAAACGTCGCTGATGGGTGTCCCTTATGCGTATCAGTTAGTATATGGAGGTGTTAATCAGATTTTCAAAGTAAGTGAGGCTTGAGATCTTGGCTGTAATCACCATCGCCGGAGGAATTGATGGTGGCGGAGGGTTGGAGGGGTACATCTGTAGCGATAATGGGATGGAGAAGTGAGACCGTGGTTGTGGTGGACCACCTCAGCGAAGGAAACGAGGGAGTAAGGCGGTGGGTATCGGCGATTTGGGTCTGAATCCTTGCCATCGGAGACGAGAATGGCCGGGGACAAAGGGTGGTCATGGTGAAACTCGACGCCGGTGGGCTTGGGATCAGCGATGCTGGTAGTTGCGTAGGTGTGCGGTTCCGGTGGTGTTGGATCGCCGGTTTCGGATGGGATAGTTTGCGGCTGGCGGAGTGGTGCTGGCCGCCGATGAGGTTGTGCAGCCGATGATAGAGGCGACCTGCGTTTCTCCCGTAAATCTTGAAGAGGTAAGACTTTGACTAATTTTGACCTTAGGTTTCGTATTGGACTCTAGTCTGGTGGGCTGGAGGTTCACTTATTGGGCTGTCACCTTTAAATTAAGTGGGCTAATGACCAGGCTATGGTTTTGGGTTTAACTTGGTTCCATTTAATATGATTAAATTTAAGATAAATGAGATTAAATTTTTGAGATCAAAATCTATGAAATTTTAGATTAAATTAAATTAATTGTATGATAGATGAATTTCAATATTTTCTTAATTAGGTCTATTATTCATTTGACACATAGTTGTATTTAATTAAACGTAATTCAATGTCGTCATGAGAAGTAAAATGAACTTAAAGACGAATTAAATTATAAAAGATGTATTTTAAGACACACAATGCCTTTTTGTGTAAAAAAATCCTACTTAGCAAATGAGGTAACTTTTAAGCGTGATGAATCGTTTAAGATGAATTAGAGACTGAACAATTGAAGTTAAACCTCTTGCGAATATAAATCCATCTAGCAGACGAGACCTTAGTTATGTGAACGTCTAGACCGTGTATTAATTTTATACGATTGAATCGTAGGAAATTGGAGGTTGAGCAGATGATGTCTAGGATTTAACATTTTCACACACGAGGATGTTTCAAGATTAGTGTTGACTTTTCAGTCGACCTCAGGTGAGTTTACCGGGAGTACACATCCTTCCGACTATCTTTTGTGTGTGTTGTCAATTACTTTTCATGCATGATATTATGTGCAACGTGTTATATGATTACTACTTGTGCATTGCATGAAAATGAGTTTCTAAAGATGTTTTCAAATAAAGAGTATGATGTTGTTTTTGAAAGACGTTTCGAGCATCCTATTGTGCATTGCATTTCATATAGGATGGGTTTGACCGTGTGATACCTTGAGGACGAGTTTGACCCTTCTCAATCAAAGAGGGTGAGGAGTTAATATGAGTTTGACCCTTCTCTAAAATAAAGAGGGTGAGGAGTAGTTGTTCCCGACATTAGGGAATTGCATGAGGGAGTTGCTACCCCTCATGAGGCTAGTGTAATGACCACTAGTCTTAGTTTCAACCCATACGGGAATCAAGTATTATGCTTCGTGCATTTTCTTGTGAACTTAGGTGGGTGCCATTGAGGTGAGATGGACTTTTATGAGATGGACTTGGGTTTGGGATAGTTGCATTATGCATTGAATTTGCATATCATAACTATCCATTTTTGAGTAAATCTTTATGATGTCTTAAACAACTTTTAAAGTGTGTGTCAAAACTATTTTTGGTGGTTTGTCCCGAGAGTGGTAGTTCACTGCTCACTCGAAATGGGTCAACCTCGGGTAAACTCACTAGGCATTTCAATTGCCTAACTCATTTTGATGTGTACTCAGGTTGAGGAGTTTAGATGACCTTAGAAGAGCTGGATGTTTAGAAGGCCACGGTTTGTGTGGTATCATTTAAGCTGTGTAATGGTATTTGAATTGTTACAACCTCGCTATTTTATAAACTAAAATGTTTTATCTAAAATGGGACCAAACGTTGTTTTCCGCAACTCAAACCTAAATTATTTATCATTAAACCCCATGTGTTTTTAATAATGGTTTTGAAAGAAGATGGCCTAATTGAAGATGTTGAAATTGAAGTTTTTACTAAAGGATGATTTTTGGAACAATAATGATAAACCATGGGTTAAAATAATGTTTTATGAAAAGCCTTAAGCGAGGGTGTTTCATGCAGCCATGACCGGAGGCAGAGTTCCTCCTTTTCCATTCAACATATGCATGAAATTTATCAATGAAATCCTAGGTAAAGTTATCTCATTATTCCGCAAAAATTACACTTTTCTGTTTATTCTTTAACCTAGAGTCTCGAATGTTGGATTTCTTTAGTATCTGGAAAAAGAGGAACAACATAATTATGTTGCAATTATATGCCATTATTGGTTCTTTAAAGCTTTCTTTTTTGGTTTCTCATGTTGGATTTCTTCTCGAAACGCATATAGAAGAAAAGGGTAAAGAAAAAGAGAATATTGCTTGTGTTTGTGGATTAAGTTAGGTCTTGTTTGGCTTTACCAGTTACATATACAAAACTTTTTATATTTTAGCAAAGAAAAACACCATAACTTAATGGATTTATGTTGTCTTTTAGATCATCAACAACAACATTTATGATGGGTGACGACGAATTTCACAAATTTAGTCGGTGTCGACCTGAAATGAATGATTTTTTAGAGTATGGAAATTCAAATTCAAGTTCACGACAAATTTATTTGACGTTTCCAGCTGATAGTACTTTGAAAGAAGACGTTTCAAATTATTTCAGGTGAATTGATTCAAATGAATTTCTTTTCATTTACTGTAATTATTAAGGAAGTACCTAGCCTCTGCTCCATTTTCTCCCCTGGATTTAACGTACTGAATTTAGTGCACGGACAACAATAATATGATTGTATATTATCAAAGTAATTTCATATTGAAAGTGATGTTTCTAGGTTCAGTTCTACCAAGCTCCCCTACCCAATAACCGTCCATAATAAGACAAATTTAATCGTATAAAGTACATAAAAACTCGGGCAATACCTTTCAGAATAACGCTGAAGCAAGTTGCGTTCTATAACTACATAATTTGATTATGCAATACAGAGTTCAGTAGGCATTATACAGAAAGACAAGGAAGAAAACTCAGAGACATCAATGTTTTCTCACGTACAAACCCTTCCTCCTTCTTCCATAACTCCATGTGGGTCGTATATTTCTTGGGCTTCCTTAGCAACGCATCTAACTTAACAATCTCGTTGGAAAGCTGACTGAGCTTCTTCTCCCACTTCTTCACCAATTCCCCTTCTATAAAGTATAAACTCTTGTATCCGCTCGCTAAATAAAACCCTAAGCCGGGAATTGAATTCCTCTGTATTAGAAGGAACGATTAGATTCTGGCGAAGCCGCGGCACAAAGGAGAGACCGCCGTTCAATAAAACCTCTCACAGATAAACAATTGTTTCGAGCGCATTAGGCCACTGCTAGTATAAACATTTGGTTTCCTCTTGCGATTTTTCAGTATTGGAAAACAAACCTGAAGCCATCGAATCGAACCCTAGGTTGATTGCAGCTCCGATGGGGGATGTAGGGTCTGTGACGGTGAAGTAAGGTCGGTTTTTGAAGGATTAGGGTTTGGGAAGCCATTAGAGATACAGAAGAAGATAAGGATGAAGCCATTTCCAACGACATCGCACATCAAGTGGTCATCGACGTAAGCCTGCGACGACATCATCTTCCGATTATCGCTAGATTTGGAGTTCTAGAATCGTGGGGAGAGGGGCATCGACTGAAAGAAGAGAAGAAGGGATGAAGGAGAAGACGGAAAATCCACACAGT
>CM042009.1:48715386-48767886 GCA_023525715.1 Cichorium intybus
AAGAGACGACCGGCAATGCCGGCTGTGTGCGTTCGTCGGATGAAAGAAGAGATGAGCGGCGGCAAACCACCGGAAGGGAGGCAAGAACCGGGAACTGGAGGAACGATGATGTTGCGTGAATTTCTTTTAGGGCTCGCCGGTCTTCTCTTCTCGGCTAGGGTTTACGAGAAGGGGGGGGGAGAGATAAAAGAGAGAGAGAGAGAGAGAGAGAAAGTGATATGAATAAGGAAAATTGATTTTAAATAATAGCTTTCTAAATTGAAAAACGTAAATTAAGGGATATTTAATACAATAGATATGTAAAATACCCAATATAACCTTATCAGCTGTTTGTTATTTTCTTTTAAACACCTTCACTTTTGTATATTTACATAAATGGCACAATCATATCAACCATTGATCTGATATTTTAAAGGGTACAGATTCTTTCTCATTTTCTCAACCTTTTAATCCTTCTCATTTTATCTTACCTCTATATATATATATATACGCCTCTCCTAGGAGAAGTTGTGGGTTCTAGCCTCACTCCACGCAAATGAAGGCTAAAGATATTAATGCCTAGTTTGCGGCCTCTGTGCTAGGCGGTGTTGTGAGTACCCGGGGCTGCTGGTTTAACCAGTAGTCAGTTGCCTGCAGGGCGTCCTTACGGGGTGGGCGTGTGCTATGCGCCAGGGTTTGCCGATTGCGTGTGCGGGTCTAGTCTCTGTGCAGCATCTACTTGGAGAAAGGGAAGGTTCAACGGTATAACGACCGAGCAGTCCCATATGTACCTAGCTAGGCTGTAGCATATTACGTACCCGTGTAATAGGATTTATCCCTAACTTGCAAAAAAAAAAATATATATATATATATATATATATATATATATATATATATATATATATATATATATATACATATATATATATATATATACATATATATATATATATACATATATATATATATATATATATATATATATATATATATATATATATATATATATATATATATATATATATATATATATATATATATATATATATATATATATAGAGTAAAGTTCAATTGAAAACCTAAAAAAGCCTAGAAACCTAAGAACCCATTTTATGAACTTTTTTTCAACACAATATTTTTCAAAAAAAAAAAATTATACCAAAATTTTTGTTATGATGCGTCTAGAAGATTTCAAAAAAAAAATTCAATAAAGATCATTTTTTTCATTAGGGTTTAGCGTTTAGGGTTGAGGGTTTAGGGTTTAGGGTTTAGGGTTTAGGGGTTTAGGGTTTAGGGTTTAGGGGTTTAGGGGTTTAGTGTTTAGGGTTTAGGGTTTAGAAGATTTCAAAAAAAATTCAAAAAAAATCATTTTTTTTCACATGGGTTTAGGGTTTAGGGTTTAGAGTTTAGGGTTTGGTTTAGGGTTTAGGGTTTAAAAATCTCTTAGACGCTTTAAATAAAAAATTGGATGCAATTTTTTTTGAAAAATATTGTGCAGAAAAAAAGTTCCTAGGTTCCTAGGGTTTTTTAGGTTCTCTCATGATGTCGACCCTATATATATATATATATATATATATATATATATATATATATATATATATATATATATATATATATATATATATATATATATATATATATATATGTAGAAGTTCAAATAAGACGGTGGAAATTTTGTGAGACAGGGAAACGCAATCCTAGACACTAATTTGGGAGATCAAAAAATAAAAAAAATTAAAATAGGCAAAAATAATGAGAAATTTTAAATAAAAAAATTCTACTAATTTTTGCTACTTTTTGTATCTAACTTTTATAAAAAAATTAATAAAAACAAACAAGAAACAAAAAAACCTGGAAAAATAAAAAAATATTACAGTGGAATGTTGCAAATTCTAATAGAATATTACACTATAAGTGTAATATTCTATTAGAATTTAACAAAAACGCTAATTTTTTTTGAATAAACAAATAACGAAAATAATAAATAAATATATTGTTTATAAGTTTTTTCATTTATTTTGTATTTTTAAATTTTTTTTGTTTACATCCAAAATAAATGAATAGGATTGTGTCTCTCTGTCTAACAAAATCTCCACTGTGTTATAGCCCGGCCCAATTACTTGCCTTAGTCCCATTAACTAATAAGGTGTCTTTTCATTTCTTGACCTTTGGAATTATTAGGATAATTAATAGGGTGTCTCTTCATTTCTTGACCTTTGGAATTATTAGGGTAATTAATAGGGTGTCTCTTCATTTCCTTGGAATTAATAGAGTAATTAATGGAGTGTCCTTTCATTTTCAGGAGAGCCTCTATATAAAGGCCTCCTACCATCATCATTTGTACACATGAAAATTACTGATTAATAATATAAGAGTTCCCAGCTTATTGATCTGCAAGTGTTGTTCCATTAACCTCTGTTCATATTTTCGGCTTACTTAGCATCTTTGACAGCGAGACTGCTAAGGCCGCACTGGTCTGAAATTCGACTCCGTGACAGGTGGTATCAGAGCAAAGGATAATCCTAGGTACTCTCCTGGAAAAGTTTGCAACACGATGGCTGGCGATGATACAGTGATTACTCCCGAAAACGTTGATGAAACACAAGGACGGGAGACTGAAAAGGTGAAAACGAAGAGGGGCAAATCAAGGAGTAAGTCCAGACCTCCCCTGGCTAGTTCCTCCGTCTCTGGTGGTTCTGGTGAAAGTGTTGATGCGCATGTTTCGTCTTTAGAGTCGTTCATGGAGACGATGCAGCTCCAGGTTGGAGAGATGTCGGAAATGATCGAGACGTTGACTGAAGAGAATGCTGAGATCTCGCAGGCAGCTAAATCATTGATTGATGAATTGGCTATCGAGCTCAAACGGGAGCTGGGCACCATGTCCGAAGAACTTCTGGCTCATAAGAAATCAGTTGGTGATGATATCCGGTTGATTCAAGAAGAAATGGATGTGCTGAGACGGGAAGCTAAGACACAGAAACGCTCCTCGTTACTTGGTGGTTTTGGCAAACAAGGAACGACCAGTTCCAATATCAAAATTCCTAAGCCTGATGTGTACACCGGAACCCGGAATGCTGCGATGGTGGAAAATTTCTTGTTCGCGTTGGAGCAGTACTTCGATGCTGTAGGAGTCCTTGATGATGCTGGTAGAATTGGGAATGCCCCTGCCTTCTTACGAGAGTCAGCCCAACTATGGTGGAGAAGGAAGTACACAGAACGAGAGAAAGGTCTGTGCACTATTGACACTTGGGATCAGTTCAAGACTGAATTAAGGAAGCACTTTGTACCACACAATGCTGTTGAAGAAGCCATGGGAAAACTAAGACGATTACGTCAAGGAGGTACGATTGCTGACTACATTAAAGAATTTACGACTATAATGTTGGAAATCGATAACTTGTCGGATAGAGATGCTTTGTTCTACTTCAAAGATGGTCTGCGTGATTGGGCAAAAGCCGAGTTAAACAGGAGGAACGTTCAGACCCTAGATGATGCGATTGCGATGGGAGAATCGTTATTGGAGTTCAACCCTCCTCAGAAAAATGCCCCGACTGGAAAAACAGGTGGAGACAGACCCGCACCTAAGAGGTTTGACGATCATCGAAAGGATCCTGATGATCGTAGAGCCGATAGATCCCGATTTGACAATCAGTTCAGGCGCGATCCCCCGAAGGCTCCTTCCAAGCCTTGTTTCATCTGTGACGGACCACATTGGACACGCGAGTGTCCCAATCAGAAGGCAATGAATGCGTTGGTGGCTGAAATGGTGAACAAACCCGAGAACGAAACAGGAACACAGGAAGAGTTGGGGTTGATTAGACACCTCGGGGCCCTCACAAAGCTGTTGTCGAAAGAGGAAAACGAGGAGAAAGGGCTGCTGTTCGTGGATGTGATGATGAACGGGAAAGAATCAGTGGCATTGGTGGATACCGGAGCGTCCCACAACTTCTTAGATGTAAAGGAGGCAGAAAGACTTGGGTGGTGTTTGTTTTTGGAGAGGTAAAATCTCTTTTGTCTTTTTCCATGTCTGCGGAAGAAGATGTGGACCAAAAGTCTTTTTCTATGTCTTCGCTCTTCATAAAAAAAATTGTTCGTTTTTAATGTCTTTTCGAAATCATTCATTCTAACATCAATTTTAGTTAAAATAAACCCGGGTGGGATGGAAGTGGGGTGGGTAGGTAGTGGTGGGTGGGGGTTGGTGGTATGGGTAAGGGTGGGGTGGGTAGGGGTGGGGGTGGGGGTGGGGGTAGGGGTGGGTGGGCAGGCGTGGGGGTAGGGGTGTGTAGGGTGGGGTGGGTTGGGGTTAGAATGGGATGAGGTGAAGTATATTTGAAAAGTTTCGAAAAGAGGTTTGAAAAGCTAAAAAATTTGTCTTTTTGAAAAAGAGGTGAAAAAGTCTTTATTAGATCTTTTGTCTTCTAGAAAACAAACGGTCATTTTAAAAAACGTCTACCCTCCCGCAGATGTTTTAGAGGAAAAAGACTTTTTGGGAAAAAACAAACACCCCCTTGGTGTTCAATGCATGCCAGGCGGAGGCACCATTAAAGCTGTCAACTCGGGTACTCAGAAAATTTTGGGGACTGCCACTATCAAGGTACGTATCGACGATTGGGTTGATGATTTGACATTTACTGTGGCCCCAATGGACGATTTCAGGGTGGTTTTGGGCTTATCTTTCTTCCGAAAGGCCCATGTTTTCCCGATCCCTTCTGTGAGTTCCCTTATTTTCCTTGATGGCGACCGGATCCAAGTGACCCGATTACGTGGGGCAAAAGAGGGCAACCCTTTGCTCTCTGCAATACAGTTTAAGAAAGGGATGAAAGAAAGAATGTGTTATGTTGCTTCCATTCGAGAAGTAACTAGAGTTGATGAAAGCTGTCCGATGGACAACATTCCCGCAATCATACAACAGGTCCTAAAGGACTATGAAGACGTAATGCCTGCAGAACTGCCGAAAAGATTGCCCCCAAGACGAGAGATTGACCACCAGATCGAGTTAGAGCCCAGAACTAGACCCCCTGCAATGAGTCCTTATCGGATGGCACCTCCGGAACTGGCAGAACTTCGAAAGCAACTCAAAGAATTGATGGATGCGGGGTATATCCAACCTTCCAAAGCTCCCTTCGGTGCCCCAGTTCTGTTCCAAAAGAAGAAAGACGGATCTCTTCGAATGTGTATCGATTATCGAGCCCTAAACAAGATCACAGTGAAGAACCGCTATCCGATCCCTTTGATAGCCGATCTCTTTGACCAAATGAGCAACGCGAGATACTTCTCAAAATTGGATTTAAGGTCCGGTTATTACCAGGTCCGCATTGCTGAAGGGGATGAACCGAAAACTGCATGCATTACGAGGTACGGGTCGTATGAATTCTTAGTCATGCCATTCGGACTTACTAACGCCCCAGCTACGTTTTGTACCTTGATGAATAAGTTGTTTCAGCCCTTCTTGGATCGTTTTGTAGTTGTCTACTTGGATGATATTGTTGTGTACAGCAAGACTCTCCAAGAGCATCAGCAACATTTACAACAAGTCTTGCAGGTCCTTAGAGAGAACGATTTGTATGTCAAGCTGGAAAAGTGCTCGTTTGCTCAACAGGAAGTGGAGTTTCTTGGGCACCGTATCAGAGAAGGGAAATTGATGATGGACTACGCGAAAGTGAAGACGATACAGGAATGGAAGCCTCCTGCAAAAGTTCCCGAACTTCGTTCCTTCCTTGGCTTGGTGAACTATTACCGGAAGTTTATCCAAGGCTATTCAACGATTGCAGCATTGACAGACTTGCTCAAGAAAAACAAAGCATGGAACTGGTCTCAAGATTGTGAAGATGCCTTTAGAATGTTGAAAGATGCTGTGATGGTGGAGCCAGTGATGAAGTTGCCCGACTGCAAGATTCCTTATGAAGTTTATACTAATGCTTCTGATTTTGCTATTGGTGGTGTGTTAATGCAGGAAGGACACCCGATTGCTTACGAAAGTCGGAAGCTGAACGAAACAGAGAGACGGTACACTGTGCAGGAAAAAGAAATGACTGCAGTTATACATTGCCTCCGTACTTGGCGACATTACCTGTGGGGAAGCCGGTTTGTGATCTTGACGCAGAAACGCCTGAGCCCGAAGCAGGCCCGATGGCAGGATTTCCTGGCAGAATTTGATTATGAGCTGAGATACAAACCTGGGAAGACGAACGTTGTGGCAGATGCCCTCAGCCGAAAGGCAGAACTAGCCGGAATATCCGCTACCCAATCACCTTCAACTCTCCTTGAATTGTTCAAAGAAGGAATAGATCACAACCCAGTAGCAAGCAACATGTTGAAACTAGCAAAGGAGGGAAAGACACGACGGTTTTGGGTTGATAACGAGTTATTGTACACTGTGGGAAACCGAACCTACGTACCTGTTTGGAAGAACTTGCGGAAGGAAGTAATCAAAGAGTGTCATGAATCTTTGTGGGCAGGCCACCCAGGAATGCATCGAACCCTCGCCCTTATACAACAGCGCCACTACTGGCCCCACATGCAGGATGATGTAGAAGCCTATGTGAAAACGTGTCTTGTGTGCCAACAAGACAAAGGAGAACAAAAACGTCCGGCAGGCCTACAAGAACCTCTCCTGATTGGTGAAAGGCCTTGCGACAACGTGTCCATGGATTTCATAGTCGCTCTCCCGAAGTCAGACGGGTTTGGCGCAATTATGGTGGTAGTGGACCGTTTTAGCAAATACGTGACGTTTATTCCTGTTACCGCAGATTGCAAGGTAGATGAGGCAGCTCGCGTATTCTTTAAGAAAGTGGTGAAACTTTGGGGAATCCCCCGTAGCATTATCAGTGATCGAGACCCGCACTTTACAGGAAAGTTTTGGAGAGAATTGTTCAAACTGATGGGGACGAGTCTGAATTTTTCCACCAGCTTTCATCCCCAAAGCGATGGACAGACCGAGCGAATCAATGCATTGCTGGAACTGTACCTTCGACACTATGTGAGCGCCCATCAGAAGGATTGGGCAAAGCTGTTGGATGTAGCCCAATTCTCGGTCAATCTCCAGAAAAATGAGTCTGTTGGCAGAAGCCCATTCGAGATCGTGACTGGCCAACAGCCCCTTACTCCCGACGCCTTGGCAACTCCTTACACCGGGAACAACCCAGCAGCATTCAAATTCGCTAAAGAGTGGCACGAAGAGGCGGATGAAGCACGAGCATACCTTGACAAGGCTCAGAAGAAAATGAAGAAGTGGGCAGATGCAAAACGGAGACAGGAAGAGTACCAAGTGGGGGACATGGTGATGCTGAAACTCCTGCCGAATCAGTTCAAGGCATTGAGATCCTTGCATAAGGGACTCATCAGAAAGTATGAGGGGCCGTTTCCCATAACCAAGAGGATTGGTACAGCGGCCTATCAACTAGAGTTGCCTTCACGATTGAAGATTCATCCGGTAGTGCACGTTAGTCTTCTGAAACGGTATCACGAAGACAGGGAAGATCCAGCAAGAAACAGGTCCAAACGAGCCCCAACCACCATCACCACCCAATTCGATAAAGATATTGAATGTGTCTTGGCTGATCGGATAGTCCGGAAGAGAGGCGTGCCAAACTACACGGAATACTTGATCAGATGGAAAGGGGATGAAGAAAATGAAACGAGCTGGGAACGAGAAGATGTGCTGTGGCAGTTTGAAGACGTTGCGAGCTTACAATGAAGACACGACGGGGACGTCATGAAATCGAGTGGGGGAGGGTGTTACAGCCCGGCCCAATTACTTGCCTTAGTCCCATTAATTAATAAGTTGTCTATTCATTTCTTGACCCTTGGAATTATTAGGATAATTAATAGGGTGTCTCTTCATTTCCTTGGAATTAATAGAGTAATTAATGGAGTGTCCTTCCATTTTCAGGAGAGCCTCTATATAAAGGCCTCCTACCCTCATCATTTGTACACACGAAAATTACTGATTAATAATATAAGAGTTCCCAGCTTATTGATCTGCAAGTGTTGTTCCATTAACCTCCGTTCATATTTTCGGCTTACTTAGCATCTTTGACAGCGAGACTGCTAAGACCGCATGGGTCTGAAATTCGACTCCGTGACAACTGTCTTATATGAACCTAACCAGATTAAATTTCTCTAATTAAATTAAGCAAATTAAGGTGGAGTTGAGACTTTATTAAGAAAGTTGTTGAACAATTTTGATATTTTTCGTACCCAATTAACTCATTTCATCCCAATTTGAAGATTCTATATCGAAATGAAATTAAAAAAAGGTTGTAAACAATGAGCATTCCGCGATATAAATTAGTATAATGCTTCTTCAAACAAATATAATAAAATGTTTATAGATTAAATATCTAGATAAACAAACATGAAAAAAAAATCTGTTTCAACGTTTGAAAACAGTATAAATTTTGAAAATTAATAATTTTGTAAAAATGTGACACTCTCAGTTTTGAGTTGCGACATATACATAAAGTGATAAAACACGCTTATAACATATTAAAATAAAACGAGCTAAACGTAAATAAGCAATTAGTTAGCAGTTTCCATATTGAAAATAGTTTAGAATTCGAAATTAACAGCTTTTCGTTTCTAAAGATGCATAACTTTTTGTTTTTACCCATAAATTATAAGAATCTAGTAATAGTTAATGCACATTAGGCTATCACCATTTGTGACGGATGGACTGTTCGGTTGTAAAGTCAATATATTATTATTTTATGTTCTAAGTTATATATAACTCAAATTTGATATGTGTCAGTTTTTGGAGTAAATAACTTAAGCGACCAAGGTTGCGATAAAGGCTGATAGTTGCAACAAAATCCCCTGTTTCATTTTTTTATATTAAAATTCTACAACCGACCGACTAAATATTCATGGATGGCGTTAGTCATCAGTAGAATTTACAAAAAAGAGAAAAAAAAAGAAAAAGAAATTGTGACATGGTTGAAGTTATAAGCTTTCACAACTACGTGTTGAAAACAAGTAAATATTAAACTCTTATTTAAATATATATATTTTTTATTATCACTTAGGTTAAACATTTTGCTGTTTAGAAGAAAGAACTAAAGATGACTATATGTCAGGGCCCGGCCGACTAACAAATTAAAACCGATATAGTTTTGTATATTCAAAACATGTTTGGGTTATTTGGCTCGAAGCATGTTAAATTACTATAACTTTTTTAAATAATTATATTATTTACTATAATTACAAAACTATATTATTACAGTAACAATCTAATTTTAAGAAAACAATTTAAACTACTATATGCATCAAAATATATGTCGGGACGATTCTCAATCTTTTGACCCCGTCTCTTGTTAACTAATTTTATTGATCGAACTTAACTAAATCGATTCACTAAAAGATAAATTGATAAATTGATCGAAATTATTATATGCTGAAAAATAGTAATTAATTAATTGATTATACCGTAAAGAAATGTTGAATAGTTTGATTAATAGATTTACCAATCACATCCTTCCACATCCAAACCCCAGTTTGTGTTCTATTCTTAATTTATTAAGTATATTATAAAGTTAAGTAAAGAAATTGGTAAATTTTAGTTATAACGATTAATAATGTTTTTCTATATTTGAAGCGAAACCCTAATTACCTTCATAATGAATGTAATCAAAATAGAATATGTGGCACGTATAAGGCTACGTGGTCATTAATATATTTAATTAAACGCAAGTGAAGCCTAGCCTAGCTGGTGGATGCACCCGTGTTATATACCCATGTGGTGGAAGGTCTGAAGTTCAAATCCGACTAACCCCATGTGGGGGATTTTCCCTGGAGGCGAGGCATGGTTGAGGGAAAAGGCCTTGCGCTTTAGGTAATCGCCAACCGCCCTGAGTGGCGGGGTCGAGTACCCTCTGGTAAGATCACTAAATTGCCGGTTCCAATATATATATATATATATATATATATATATATATATATATATATATATATATATATATATATATATATATATATATATATATATATATATATAATTAAACACGGCTTTATTTAAATATAAATTTTCTATTGAAAAGGCAAAAAAGAACAACTTTTATAATATTTGCAAATCAATACTGGATTCCGACTTTCTAATTAAAAACGATTTTATTTTCTTTGTTTTATTAGGGAAAGTTGGTATTATACGCAATAAGTAAGAAAAATATAATTTACTAAATGGGTAACGATATTGGATAACGATATTGGATAACGATATTGGATGCAGTAAAATGGAAAATATTTAAATTTTAACCGAATACTCATTTTTATAAAATAAAACACTTAAGTGAATTTTCAATCCATTTTAAAATCAAATTATTTAAAAGCATTTATTTGTTTATAACGACATTACTTGAGATTGTGACAGATGAAATGTCAGCAATATATGTATATTTATTTAGGATCATTTTGATTCTATATTAAGCAAAATATATTGTCGGTCGTAGGACTTTATGTTAAAGAAATGGAAGAAATTGGCTAGAATGGAAAGAATTTATTTTTGGAATACTTCCGATCCGTTTGTTATAGAAGAGTCGTATCATTTTCTTTTTCGTTTCTATATTTTCCAACTTAGTAAGATAAATAATCTATCTTTCTCAATTTACTCTTAAATATAAACATTGAAGCCTATAATACAAGTTAAAAGAGCAAGAGTTGTGTTTGATGTAGATGATCACAAACTGTTTAACCTCCAACTTTCTGAATCTGCGACCGAGATAATGTAGATACTGCCAACCTTCCACCACCATTTTAATACGACTTAATTCTCATTCACCCTAATGATACTTATTCTAAAATGTTCATTGGTAATATGTAGTTCGTTTCTTTCATTACAAGCTTAAAAATATTAATACTACACTATTTTACATAATTTAATAATATATTTGATAATAAAGATAACTAATGAAACATATTTATTTTGTTTATACTTTATGAAAAAACTCTAAATTCTTTTGATAAAAAATAATTTGATATCTATAATTTAGTTGAATTTTGATAATTATAAAAAATAGGAAAAAAGAAAAAGAAAAATATGACTAATCATATTAATCAATTTCCAATAAATAAAAAAAACTAGATCACCCTTTTAACTATAAATTTCGCAGATGACATCTGTGAAATTTATGAAAACGATGTCGTTTATATGAGCCCTCCTCATTCTTCCTTTATATTATAGTTATCTATAATTTCAATGTAGTCCTTCAAGTTTTATTTTTACCTTTAACCCATATTTTTATTTATTATCTATTATTATTATTATTTTACAGATAATTAAATTATCGTTTTTTCCTAAAATAAGATTTAAGATAAATAAGAAATTAAATAAATGCTTAACTGGAATTGGGGCATTACAAGTGCATATGTTTTTTGACCTAGAACATGTCACTATTCTCCAGTCTCAATGTCGATATACGCCAAGTACAATTTCCCTGGAAACATGATGCTTGTAAACTTTGTTTATTAGATCTTATAATTTTGTACTGGAAAATCTCACAAACACTTTTCAGACCTAGTGCTAGTTGTAAAGCTACTTTATATTTGAATGTTTTGCAAGCTTTGTATCCTTTGGCTCAAGTTTAGGTTGTGTGATGGAGTAGGTGTATAAACCAGGTCTAAACACAATTGTGTCACAGACATACCATAGAATAGGGTTTGTGTGTATGTGTATTCGTCATCTGACAGTTCATTTTTAGTATAAGTTTTTCAAGGATAAATATGCCTAGAAAAAAATCTACTAGCTCCCCTATGGAAGTAAATTGGCATCATCGAGCAACAAAAGTACTTCTCAATAATTTGTATCATCGTCACCATCATCATTGTGACATGTAGCAACATCATCATCACTAGCGTACTTATAAGGTTTTGGATCTGCATAATAAATTGGTTTAGGATTTGGTGATTATATTGAATCAACATAATGAAATTAAGGTTGTATTGGTGTTTCATATGCAATGTATCCATGAGGATATTAGGAAACACTTTGAGAAATTATAATGTCTGCTTGATTGTTGCTACCTCGGCCACTAGATTGGTTCTTACCGAAGCCTTTTTCTCTACCATTACGATCGTATATCACCAGACCCTTTTCTGCTAGATCAGTTCCTGCTAATAATGGATCGATTCGTTGAATTATATTTAATATTCAAAGCGTCTTCTACCTGATCATTATCTACTAGATATACATGTACAATAAATGAGACATTCTGAACAACTTTTTTCAAGAGCTTCACGTCACTTTCATTGATTATCTTTACAATGTACTCCAATGTGGGATGTTGGAAAGACAACCTTATATTAGGTCTGTTTTCTAATATGTCTTCATATTGGCCAAATATAATAAATTAGAGAAATTTATATCTACAAGAAATTTTATGTTGTAGTTTTTAATAGGGGTGAGCATGGTCGATTTTGACCCTAAATCGAACCTAAATCGATAAGCATCAATTTTTGAATATTCAAGATCGAACCCACACTTAAACCAATCATTGAATTATATTGAATATTCTGAGCGTTGAATTATACTAAATATTTAAAGCGTCTTCTACCAGATCATGTTACAACTGTCAAATTAGTCAACGAAAGTCAACTCAAGTCAACCAGAGCATACGTTAGGTCAATATATTGAAATGTAAATTTCATAATCTCTACGATGTATTATTTGATATTATAATACTAAGTATGTTAATTCAAGTCAATTATACGAACAAATGCAATTAATTTAGATTTTTTTGGTATAAATGAAAAAATAATAATAAATTACATCGTGAATAGTGTCCGACTTGAACAGTAATTCGACGTGAATAGTGTTCAGTAAAAAAAACAAAATTTCAAAGTCTTTTTCAAAAAGGGTGGGAAGACTTTGAAACTTGTATTTTTCATTTTTTTTTATATAATTTTATTAAAGTGGGCCCCACTTAATTATTTATTCATATTTATATATTTTACCCCCAAAGAATTCGTATTTTCATTTCGAACACTATGTATTCAATACGTATTGTTAAGTTTATCAAAAATATTATGATTTTTTATAAAACGAAAAATTTACCGTCAAAACCGTATCGTCGATACGAACAACCTGACGTCAAAATTTAATATTATTGATATCAGTTTTATATTTAATATTTTCTTTTTCTTTAAAATGAAATTGTATTTACATTTAAACCCTATATTTTCATTAAACATACAATTAATACCCTTACGTTAATTCGTTAAAGCTTTTTAGTTAAAAAGTTGATATTATTAAACTACGATTTTTGTAGATTATAATTTTATAAACAAAAATCATTCTTTTTATATAAAAACTATTAATCTATTTAAAGAGTATTTTAAGGGTATGTTTTGTCATAAACAATTTCTAAAAGCTATAAAAGTCAAATACATGTATCTTGAGGACTGCTATACGAAAATAAATCAACTATAAATAGGACTCAAATTCTCATAATCAAACCACACCAATACAAGCTATATACACATATCGAGAGAGTTGTAGAGATATATCTTGAAAATATAGTAGAAAGATAGAAAAAGAGGGTTCGAGTTAGAAGCAGTAAGAGTCGGGCGATCTAACAACAATTGGTGATAAGATCATCATCGACATTAAGGTGAGTTCATACCCCTTCTTTTTATCTTTATTCATGTTTTTAAGGGGGAGAATACAAGTTATACTATAAAAATAGTTATTTATACTCATTTATAACAATAGTAAACGAAATGTGAATTTTGTAAACATCATTAATTCAATTATAATTCCAAAAATAATATCAAATGATCTACTTACGAGGGCGGTGTCTAGGCCGATCATTTGGGCTAGGTTGTTGGATTTCCGAAAGGCTTATACGCTGAAAGGGTCCTGCCTCCCCATTTGATCTTCTACCTGGCCGTTCTTTATTTGATAGTCATGAAATATTATATTGGAATTAATAAATGGTATAACCAATTTATTACATTACTATCGTGGAGAATATATATTAAAAGAAGTTGTTTATAACCATTTAAATAAGTTATTTCACATATATTCGTAAATATATGCTTTTCACGACAAGAGTACTAAAAATAAACTATTATAGGAATAGTTTGTGGTTACAAATGTTACTATAACCGTTAGAACAAGATAATTAATTATATACAAATATATAATTATTATACATTACTATATTATCATGGAAAAAAAATGATAATTGGCAAATACAAGGGTTTTTCATATACAAACTTTACGTAAACAAGTTGATTGATATATACATTTTTGTGAGACGGGTCTTCACAGTGCTTATTTAAGTACATACTATAAGTCCTGAAAATTATAACCAGCGTCTCGGTAAGAGAACGTGATATTTGTGTATAGATCTATACGGGATTGACAACCCCGCACCTGAGCTGCTAGCTACAGCTAGACCGACGGGTCTGAGGTGACAAATGTCATAACAGTCCGACGCCGGAAGAACGTCGAAGCAGGCATACATGGTCTCAGTATGGTTATAGGGTGTCTCACATGGGAAATCAACTTTATAAATTGTTTACGTAGAAATATACATTTTCAATGCCTTTATACTACAAACTACACTATACATTTTAGTCTTTGGGTTTTTAAGACTTGGATACATTCATAAGAAAATATTGGATTTTCTTGGATTACAATACTACCTTATACAAGGAAAGAGACTCCTCATACAAGTTTTATGGTATTAAAACTACATTTTAACAAGTTACAACTATAAGTATGGTTTTTACTTATACACACTGGTTCTATGGAAATTAAAACTACGTTTTATCAGTTATATAAATATAAGTATGGTTTACTTATACATATGAGTTTTACAGAATTAAATCTACGATTGGTCTACGAGTAAACATCTATTTACACTGTTTTATACAAGAATAAAACTACGTAATACTATTTTCAAGTATACAAATACCTATACATTTTCGGTCTTTGGGTTTTAAGACTACTACTCATTTATAAGAAAATATTAGATTTTCTGGTTTCAAACACTATCTTTCTACAAGGAAAAAGGATTATGGATTTTCTCATACAAAAATCTTATGAACTCACCAACGTAATGTTGGCACTCTTTCAAACTACTTGTATTCTCAGAAAATTGATAGGGTAACTACAACCTTTGACGATGGGTCGCTATGGCGTCATACTATGTATTTTGATATCATATTGTAATTGTATTCAAAACATTCAATGTTTTGAACTATTGTAACATTTACAGTTATGTATATGATGGATGTGTTTGCTTTGATCACTATTGTACAAATGTTGTTGTGATACTGTTCATGAAGTCATCCACCCTCAGACGTTTCCGCCATCGTGGTTTGGGGGTGTGATAGATTGGTATCAGAGCATTGTTTATAGTGAACTAAGTATATCAATCCATTTAAGATATACAACTATAAATACAATGGGACTAAAACTCTCTAAAACAACTTGTACAAAGTATACTTTAAAATACAATGATATTTTTATAAAGTATAAGTACAAGTACATACATACTAGAACAGTGTCATAACCAGAACAATACAGGAGTAATAAGATGAGTTGAACACTACGAGTAGGCCTAGGTAGTTATGTAATCATACCTAGGACATATAGAGCCTGATCAATTGTATTTGTCCAATGTATGACTAACATGTACTTAGGAATAGTCGTAGTGAACAACAAGTCTAAAAACTTACCAAGAACCATATACAAAGAAACTATAAAACAAAATATAAAGCTAAAATACTACATGAGTATTTTGTAATACTATAGAACCATACATCTAGACACTTTATGTACCCCTTATACCCCTATCCTTACATAGTAGACCTGGCAATTCGATAATACCTGACCAATAACTATTATCGAAAACCTACCATCATCCCTACCAACAGTTCCATTAAACTAATATTGATAGAAATTCAATCTGAAAGCCGAAGGCGGGCTATGTCACCTGCCAAGTCTTCTGGGTTCTCTTCACTTGTGATCTTGAGAAAATCATGGTTAAAACCACTCATAGCAGAAACAGAAGGCATAGATTGTTGCTGTGTATGGGTCCCTGATGAAGCTTCCTCCTTCTTCTGAACCTTTCTTTTCTTGTAAACAGCCTTAAAGGCAGCTTGCCTTAATCTCTTTGTGGTATCAGTTATCTCCGAACTGGAACCCTCGATTATTGCTCTTTTCTCGTTCTCTAGACCAAGTATTACGTCTGATTTACTAGGATTATTATTCAATTCCTGTTGCATAAATACTTTCAGTCATTACAATCTCATGGTATTAAAATTGGGGAAAAGAAATACAATTCTTAACCTGAGTATGGTTAATAAGAGTTTGTAGACTCTTAATCTTTCGTCGAGGCTAACTTTTGATGCCTAACTTCCTACAGCGTTGCTTCAACTGTGTTGATCCAACGTTGAGTTCCCTTGCAGCTTGCATAAGTGGCTTGTTAAAGTGCTGAGCTATTGCTTCCTTACTTAATGGCTGTCTAGAACCACTTCCACTGCCAATTACTGTGGCTCTTGGATTCAAAGAATCAAATCCGGTTGTACTATTGTCATTCTGGATCATTTGAGCATGATCCTGATTTGTTAAACCAAAGATAAAATTTGGTGCAATAACATTAGAATCTGCCATCGGCAGTAACTGTTGATTTTCAGCTATGAACCCAGGGTTTTGAAATCCCTCCAGATTCCTTTGAATCATCTGAAGGTGATCCTGGTATTGAAAACCTCCTTCAAACTCGAGATTCATTCCAACACTGTCGTTATGAATCACCTGTAGTTGATCATCATTTTGCATGCCAGCCATGAATCCTTGATTCATGGGGATAATCCCACTGTTCGTTATGTACTCGTCCACAAATGGATCTTTAAAAAAATGTTAGAATATAAAAACCAAACTGACATAAAAGTACTAAAATTCGACCTAGAAGTAAGTTTTGAGATTGCTCATAAGCAAAGCCCAAAGATGAAGGTCCTGGATCTTCTGAGATAATACTCATCGGAGGAAGAACTTCAGGATCATTTTGAAGCTGATCCAGCGGTAATATATCTGGAAAATCTATACCTCACATAGTTTAAAATAAAATCAAAACGCTAGAGAAATGAATAAGAAATAAAAGGAGTTAAGGATATTATAATTACCAGACTCCAGTAGAGGTATCTGATTAAACGATAGGGAGGTACCCTCTTCCCTTAGGAAATTCCGCTCAGCGTCTGACAAGTTTTCCATATGAGATCTATTTTCCATGCCTCGATTGGAAATCTGAGATTATATAAGAATAAATTAGTAGTAGGAAAGAATGAGACTGAAAAGATCTTAGATACAAATGATGATACATACCCGTTTATATAGCATCTTACAGCAGGAACTGAAAGGACAACTCACGTTCTTAATACCGAAATTCAAAATATCTACAGTAGATGCAATCTTTTCACCACCCTAAGTGATATCTTTTCCAAATTCGTGGCTTGACTCCGATGAGGACAGGATAACGAAAAGACATTTTTTTAAATATATATATATATATATATATATATATATATATATATATATATATATATATATATATATATATATATATATATCTTCTGATAACGGAAATAGTTCAATGAACAGTTAATTCAATAATAGGTTATTCATAAATAATGAACTAGAACCTACTCATCTGACATCTGTACAGCTCATGGTTCATCTGTATCTTACATGTTTCCTTCCATCCTACTAGTATCTTGTAAAATGACATCACGTATCATATCTTTAACATGTTTAGGCATTTCCATAATACTTAACTCAAATGATTAAGAAATCAATAGCTAATACAAATCACAATTAGAGAATTCCATATGTTATCAAAGCGAAACTCCTAATTTCATGATTTTACCAAATCAACTGTTAAAACATCACAATATTGTAACAAGGACTCGATTCGACATATATTAGCAACCTACATATGAGGTGAACCAATGCATACTTTCAGATTTGGACATCTAGGGTTTGAAATCCTAACACTCAAGATCATTACCCTTGTCAATTAAGAACTCGAGAATGCATTTCGGGTATTAAATCCGACCATCCCAAACTTTTTCTACGCAAAACCCTTGATCAAAATGACAAAAATTTCACATCTTTTGCTCTGAAAATCGCCTAGGGAATTTTTGGTTCACTGCCCGAATAACTCCCCTGAAGCAGGTTAGCGACATTAACCTTTAAAGTTAGCGTCGTTCACTTTTAAAATCCAACCCATACTCCGAAACCGACCCGTGTAAGTCTACTGGATACTACTGGATGTTATGGTAACTAGAACACAAACTGTTTTCATAAACACGACCTGTGTAACTCCTACAAGGCTAAAACAGTTTCAATACACAACCCGGGAGGACCCGTGTAACTCCTCTTTGATATCTTTAAGGTTTAAACTCCTTCTAAATGAGTTTCTAATCCTCCTAAGTCATATAACAACCTAGTGACTCTTATTAGCTCAAGTTTACTTACCAAAAATATTACAGCATTACACCCCAAAACCAAAGCAATTGAAAACTGGGAAGCGCCAAGCAAGGACCTGAATTTACCTAGGAACGTGAGGACCAGATCAAACAAACAATACCCACATCTCTTTCCAAACCCTTGAGAATCCATTCAAAGTGCTAAATTTCGGGACGAAATTCCTTCTAACGGGTAGATAATGTGACAACTGTCAAATTAGTCAACGAAAGTCAAGTCAACCAGAGCGTACGTTAGGTCAATATATTGAAATGTAAATTTCATAATCTCTACGATATATTATTTGATATTATAATACTAAGTATGTTAATTCAAGTCAATTATACGAACAAACGCAATTAAGTTAGATTTTTTTGGTATAAATGAAAAAAAATAAATAAATTACATCGTGAATAGTGTCCGACGTGAACAGTAATTCGACGTGAATAGTGTTCAGTAAAAAAAAAACAAAATTTCAAAGTCTTCTTCAAAAAGGGTGGGAAGACTTTTAAACTTGTATTTTTCATTTTTTTTATATAATTTTATTAAAGTAGGCCCCACTTAATTATTTATTCATATTTATATATTTTACCCCCAAAGAATTCGTATTTTCATTTCGAATACTACGTATTCAATACGTATTGTTAAGTTTATCAAAAATATTATGATTTTTTATAAAACGAAAAATTTACCGTCAAAACCGTATCGTCGATACGAACAACCTGACGTCAAAATTTAATATTATTGATATCAGTTTTATATTTAATATTTTCTTTTTCTTTAAAATGAAATTGTATTTACATTTAAACCCTATATTTTCATTAAACATACAATTAATACCCTTACGTTAATTCGTTAAAGCTTTTTAGTTAAAAAGTTGATATTATTAAACTACGATTTTTGTAGATTATAGTTTTATAAACAAAAATCATTCTTTTTATATAAAAACTATTAATCTATTTAAAGAGTATTTTAAGGGTATGTTTTGTCATAAACAATTTCTAAAAGCTATAAAAGTCAAATACCTGTATCTTGAGGACTGTTATACGAAAATAAATCAACTATAAATAGGACTCAAATTCTCATAATCAAACCACACCAATACAAGCTATATACACATATCGAGAGAGTTGTAGAGATATATCTTGAAAATATAGTAGAAAGATAGAAAAAGAGGGTTCGAGTTAGAAGCAGTAAGAGTCGGGCGATCTAACAACAATTGGTGATAAGATCATCATCGACATTAAGGTGAGTTCATACCCCTTCTTTTTATCTTTATTCATGTTTTTAATGGGGAGAATACAAGTTATACTATAAAAATAGTTATTTATACTCATTTATAACAATAGTAAACGAAATGCGAATTTTGTAAACATCATTAATTCAATTATAATTCCAAAAATAATATCGAATGATCTACTTACGAGGGCGGTGTCTAGGCCGATCATTTAGGCTAGGTTGTTGGATTTCCGAAAGGCTTATACGCTGAAAGGGTCCTGCCTCCCCATTTGATCTTCTACCTGGCCATTCTTTATTTGATAGTCATGAAATATTATATTGGAATTAATAAAGGGTATAACCAATTTATTACACTACTATCGTGGAGAATATATCTTAAAAGAAGTTGTTTATAACCATTTAAATAAGTTATTTCACATATATTCGTAAATATATGCTTTTCAAGACAAGAGTACTAAAAATAAACTATTATAGGAATAGTTTGTGGTTACAAATGTTACTATAACCGTTAGAACAAGATAATTAATTATATACAAATATATAATTATTATACATTACTATATTATCATGGAAAAAAATGATAATTGGCAAATACAAGGGTTTTTCATATACAAACTTTACGTAAACAAGTTGATTGATACATATATTTTTGTGAGACGGGTCTTCACAGTGCTTATTTAAGTACATACTATAAGTCCTGAAAATTATAACCAGAGTCTCGGTAAGAGAACGTGATATTTGTGTATAGATCTATACGGGATTGACAACCCCGCACTTGAGCCACTAGATATAGCTAGACCGACGGGTCTGAGGTGACAAATGTCATAACAGTCCGACGTCTGAAGAACGTCGAAGCAGGCATACATGGTCTCAGTATGATTATAGGGTGTCTCACATGGGAAATCAACTTTATAAATTGTTTACGTAGAAATATACATTTTCAATACCTTTATACTACAAACTACACTATACATTTTAGTCTTTGGGTTTTTAAGACTTGGATACATTCATAAGAAAATATTGGATTTTCTTGGATTACAATACTACCTTTTACAAGGAAAGAGACTCCTCATACAAGTTTTATGGTATTAAAACTACATTTTAACAAGTTACAACTATAAGTATGGTTTTTACTTATACACACTGGTTCTATGGAAATTAAAACTACGTTTTATCAGTTATATAAATATAAGTATGGTTTACTTATACATATGAGTTTTACAGAATTAAATCTACGATTGGTCTACGAGTAAACATCTATTTACACTGTTTTATATAAGAATAAAACTATGTAATAATATTTTCAAGTATACAAATACCTATACATTTTCGGTCTTTGGGTTGTAAGACTACTACTCATTTATAAGAAAATATTGGATTTTCTGGTTTCAAACACTATCTTTCTACAAGGAAAAAGGATTATGGATTTTCTCATACAAAAATCTTATGAACTCACCAACGTAATGTTGACACTCTTTAAAACTACTTGTATTCTCAGGAAATTGATAGGGTAACTACAACCTTTGACGATGGGTCGCTATGGCGTCATACTATGTATTTTGATATCATATTGTAATTGTATTCAAAACATACAATCTTTTGAATTATTGTAACATTTACAATTATGTATATGATGGATGTGTTTGCTTTGATCACTATTGTACAAACGTTTCCGCCATCGTGGTTTGGGGGTGTGACAGATCATTATCTACTAGATACACATGTACAATAATTGAGACTTACTGAACAACCTTTTTCAAGCGCTTCACGTTACTCTCATTGACTATCTCTACAATGTACTTCAATGTGGGATGTGTAAGATTTTATGCAAATCTATGAACTAAAATCCTAAGTTCACATGCAACTTAGATTGGATCTATGTTTTCTTCTAATTGAACATACAATAAATTCCTAAAGGCCACAAGAAAATAACTAAAAGAATAAAATCAGAAAAACTAACATTTTAGTTGTTTCTTGCAAGCTAAGCAACGCAAGTGCCTTGCCTCAAATGAAGTCACACCCAAAACTAGGGTTTTCGAAAGTTACAGAGAGAAGGAAGAGAGGAAAAAGTCGTGGCTTTTATGGTGCCTAGGGTTCTCTATTTATAGTTTCCAAGTAGCCACCATATAAGCCTTTAGAGATAAACCTTTTTGAATTCAAAGAAGATAAACATTTATCTATCAATTCAAATCTATTTATCCTAACATATAATAATCGAAATTATGGATAATCCCTCCATAATTTCGTTGCCCACTTAAACTACCATAATTGTCACTTACTCAACTATTGATTAATTACAATTCAGCCCATGCACATTTAATTAATCAAATTAATCACCAAATTAATTCCAATTAATTCCAGATTAATTTCTAATTAATTAATATAGTTTCTAATTAATATATTATCACCATAATATATTAATAAACTATTTATTTTATTTCTATTGATTTATTAATCATATAATAAATCAATCTTTCTCTCTCCTGGATTTTCTACTAAACCTCTAGCCATGAGGGCAACCCAAATGGACTTTGCTACTATCAGTTTGGTAAATACAAATTATTAGTCATGGCTTAGACACCTAATCCAACAGGATGTTGGAAAGACAACCTTATATTAGGTCTGCTTTCTATTGGCCAGATATAATAAATTAGAGAAAATTATATCAGGAGGAAATTTTATGCTGTAGCTTTTAATAGGGGTGAGAATGGGTAGGTTTTGACCATACACCGAAGCCAAACCTAAACCGATAAGCATCGGGTTTTGAATATTCAAGACTGAATCCACACCTAAATCCATTGGTTCGGTCTCTCGATTTTGGTTTTTGTAGGTTCGGTTTCAATTTTAAACCGAATACAAATCCAAACCTTGAATTTTGCTGAGTATTTGAGAAATAAAAATATATAAAGGAGGAAGATTGCAAAGGTTTTATCTTACAATGGATGTGAGATCCTCAAAGTAAGTTTTAAAATATTACACATGTTAAATCCTCTCAAAATACGAAGCATAACCTATAACAAGAATCGAACTCGGGATTTTACATACACATGGTCAGCGCCTTTATCACTTGGTTTAGTTAGTACTAGTGAAAAAATACGCAAAACTTAATTACAATACATATGTAATATATATATATATATATATATATATATATATATATATATATATATATATATATATATATATATATATATATATATATATATATATATAACACACGAAGCGGTGGTTGAGATGGCTAGGCACCATGCCTCCCTTTTGGGAGGTTGTGGGTTCGAAACCATTCTCACGCAAGTTTGGCAAAGATATTACGCCAGTGCTTGTGGCCTCTGTGCTAGCCGGTTTAGTGTGTACCCGGGGCTGGTTTCCCCCCAGTCAGTTGCCTGCAGGACGTCACTTACGGGGTGGGGCGTGTGCTTGCACCGAGGTTTGCTGGTTGCGCGTGTGGGTCTAGTCTCTGTGCAGTCTCCTTGGAGAAGGGTTGGCGAACGAAGAACTGTTAGTTAGCCTAATGTACCTAGCGTAGCTGTAGTATATTACGACTCATGTAACCGGATTTATCCTTAACTTGCAAATATATATATATATATATATATATATATATATATATATATATATATATATATATATATATATATATATATATATATATATATATATATATATATATATGGACAAGATCAACATAGAACCACTTTTTATCCGTAGAACCATAGAACCACTATGTTCAGTACTGAACATGCATATGTTCAGTACCGAACATACATATGTTCAGAGCTGAACATACATATATGTTCATTAGTGAACATATATAATATATGTTCACTAATGAACATATATGTATCTTCAGCTCTGAACATATGTATGTTCGGTACTGAACATATGCATGTTCAGTACTGAACATAGTGGTTCTATGGTTCTATGTCTAATATATATATATATATATATATATATATATATATATATATATATATATATATATATATATATATATATATATATATATATATATATATATATATATATATATATATATATATATATATATATATATATTAAATACTTTATATAAATCGATTCAGTTCTTTTTTTCGGTTTTTGTATTCCACAAACCGAATCAAACCGAAATTTTTAATTTTTGAAAAAGTAAAAACAAACCATCAGTTTCATGTTCGGTTTTGGTTTTTCAGTTTCAGTTTTGTCGGTTTTTTGGTTCGGTTTTACTCACCCCTAGTTTTTAACAAAAAGCCTAACGTATTGACTTTCACAATCTATTAACTGACATGAACCAAGAAAACTGAACAGGAAAATAACTGATAAAAGCAACAGCAAAAAACTCCTCAATAAAATAAGAACTTATGCATTTTTTTGTATGTTTCAAAGTTGGAACCTATATAAAATGTGCATTACTACTTTCTCTTGTATGAGTGTCAGATTTCACAGTATGAATGACAAATTTCGTAGTAGGAGTTCAAATTTCGAAGTACTATTGTTAGATTTCATAGTATAAAAGTTAGGTTTTACAGTATGAATGTCAGATTTCGCAGTAATGATTGTAAAAAACACATGCTATCTAAAAAGCTACATCTGCGAAAATCTGAAATTTCCCAGATGGAACCAGAGGATTTTGTAGATGCATCTGTGATCTCATATGAAAATGAAAAAGTCTTTAAAAATGAAGTTTTTACACCTAAAAACTATGGAATTCTGTTCACAGATAATATATACGAAAATCATGTAAACGACATTGTTTTCATAAATTTAATAGATGTTAACAAAATTCACGGATGTCATCTACGAAATTCATGTTTAAAATAGTGATTTTTTTGTTATTATTAAAAAAAAATAGTCAACACTATATTACTCGTATTTATACTTTTTCTCAAAAATATATTAATTATCAATATTGGTACCAAGTTATATTAGAAAAGAAGTTTTATATTATGGTGCTTGATGAGAACGCCCATACTCTCATTTTGGCGCGTGATCAGACATTCAGATAACTGGCAAAATATCTGAACTTTGCCGGCCCCACAGCACTGTTCCCGGTCCCTCCGCCGTGACCGCCATGCTTTCACACTAACCTTAACTACTTCTTCATATATATTAACACTCAACTGCTTCTCCCTCACACTCTTAAAATCATGGAATCTAACGACATAATCGCACCTTTCGTCCTCAAAACCTATCAGATGGTCAACGATCCTTCGCTCGATGGGTTCATACGGTGGGGAATCGCCAATAACAGCTTCATCGTCGTCGAACCCCTCGATTTCTCTCAACGTCTCTTGCCTGCTTACTTCAAACACAATAATTTCTCCAGCTTTGTTCGTCAATTAAATACTTATGTAAGTTGAGCATATTCGCAACCATTTCTTCTGCTTTTGTTTCGATTGTGTTTTGAGGTATTGATTGACTTGGTTTTTTACTTTTGAATGAATTTTAGGGTTTCAGAAAAGTGGATCCTGATAGATGGGAGTTTGCTAACGAGTGGTTTTTGAGAGGACAGACGCATTTACTGAAGAATATAGAGAGGAAGAGACAGATTCATAATCGGAATTTTATGCGAGGGGAGGAAGATGAAGAAGATGAGATGGCGATGGAGATTGCGAGGTTAAAGCAGGAGCAAAAGGCTCTTGAACAGGAGTTAGTTGGGATGAACCGGAGGCTTGAGGCGACGGAGCGGCGGCCGGAGCAAATGATGGCGTTATTACATAAAGTAGCGGAGGATCCCGAGATCTTGCCACGTATGATGCTTGAAAAGGATCAACGATCGAAACGGTTAGTGAATAAAAAAAGACAACGGATTTTGATTCCTCCGTCGCCGCCGTCGTCTTCATCGGGGCTGAAGCTCAAGGAGGAAGAGTGTCAAATTGCCGAAGGATGGACAGCTTCATCACCGGAGGCTTATTATGGCAATGAACCGTTTTGGCAGTCATCGCCATCGCCATCGACGGATACACCGTCCATGGCATGGCCAAAGTACAAGGCCGTTGGCGGCGGCGGTGGCGGCGCTGTAAACGTAGAATCCCATACAGTGAATAGTATTAGCAGGTATGTAAATTATACAGATGGAACCGGCGGTGGATTTGATATAAATTACTCCGGAGCACTTTCGCCGGAGCCGGACGTTAGACCCACGCCGGCTTATCCATTTTCACTATTGGGTGGCGGTTTTTAGCCACGGTTTAATTAGTTAGTGGTATTATAAATATTAGATGATTGTAAGTTCTTTTTAGTTTGTTTCCTATTTTGTAATTTCCAAAAATATAAAGGGTTAAATTGTTCCCCATCATACAACTACAAATTCATTTTTTAAACATTTAAACTTTGTCAAATTGCCATTGTTTATTACAAATTAGGTCCCCCAATATATCTAATAATATACTATACATTAATAGTATACGACATACTAATAACTAATTTCGTTAACTATTTACAGACTAATAAATATACAACGTTGGTGCATCAATTCGTCCACATATTTTACCTTTGTTGTGTCCAAATCAATACTCGGATAAAGATTCATGTACGTACTTGCCACTTGGTCATTGCATACCTGGACATGTTTACATGTCATGAAGATAATTTTATGTTTCAAGTCAAAACAATTGCAA
Source organism: Cichorium intybus (assembly GCA_023525715.1). NCBI lineage: Eukaryota > Viridiplantae > Streptophyta > Magnoliopsida > Asterales > Asteraceae > Cichorium > Cichorium intybus. The sequence goes on from CM042009.1 coordinate 48,741,682, forward strand.
CACTTTTGTATGATATTTTTACGTAACAAACAAACTATATTATCATGATAATAACTTGTGTCGTTCAACAAAACAACTTTGAATGTTGTATACGATTAAAATTACACTTTTGGCATATATTTTTAAGGTAATTTTCCTTAGTCTTGACGATCGACTTGTTCCAAATAGAGCATTATTGAAATCGACCCAATAATAGATAAATATATCAAAATTGGCATATATATAACATTTGTTTGGGGAAGAATTAACTATTAGGGTCATGGGGTCGTGCTCGGGTTCTGTGGTGGAGGTGGCTGGTACCGGCGGTTCCTTCGGTATCGGCGGTCCCACACTTCTGCCGGGTGCTCGTTCAAACAAACAGAGGGTTTACGGTTTGGTGATATGTCCCATCCCACTCCACTAACCGTTGAACAACAATTATATATTTAACAAAAAATAATTATTTTATTTTACAACTATAACTCTCAAACAATTTGAAAAACCACACAAACCTTCTACACTCATTGTGACTATTCAAATTCTCTCCAATTCCATCCAAACATTTTTCTCTTCAATTTCAAATAGATTTTAGCCGCGGGAAATAAAAAAAAAAACAGGTTCTTCTCAAAGAAGAAGCCATGGTGGCAAAAGCGGTTCGCAAATCCCAACGTCAATGCCTGAAACCCAAGTACCTAATTTTCCCCATTACCAACAATATCAACAGCAACAACGACAAAACTGATGCAACAGACTTATAACCCTTCTGCACTTTCTCAAGACTACCCCCACCCACCTGGGGCCCCGGTATAGTCCATTCCAACAAAAGCCATTTCTATATTACATCTCGATACATCACATTTCCCTGGACCCGAAAATCGAAAATCAAAACGACTTGAGCGAAGAAACTGAACCCCTTTTCAAAATTTCAACGACGAATCAAGCGACGAAACTGAATACTTTCCCAACAAACTACAACCTAACAAAGAACTTATACCTAACGGGTAAAACGACGATCATGGACTGAAAGAGAATAAGTGGCTTTTGCCAAATCGTATATTAGTATTTCGAAAGACGAAGAACATAGAAATCATCAACGTATGAACTTATTTTAGCACATCATCATCACAGAATGAAATCAGAAGCCTCGTGTGTCAAACCAGTGACCTCACCCAAACTTATGAGAAAGACATGGAAAGTAAAGAGCGTTATCAAAGTACTAAATTGTCTTTATTAGAGGGGAGTCGAAAAAGAATGCAAAAATTTTGAATGAGGTTCCATAAGAGATAGCACCGCTAAATCGTCTGTTAAGGAAACTCCAAAATTTTCGTATCTTTTAACCCAGTGACCTACAAACTTAAAATTAGAATCTAAACATCATATTAGGCCATATAATTAACATTTAAACCAAAACATAGCACCATAACACCACACAATTCAAGAATTGATCCGTTCTTCAAAATCCACAATTTTGGCTTATTCCCAAAAACCTCATTACTTCATTTAAAACTTCCTAGACATTCTAACAGATATTGCTAATAGTCAAAATAAGTATTCAAACATGATTTTGGGGTGTTACAGTTTTTAGCTTTCAGTTTCAAGGAGGTGTTGCCATACTTGCTCGTTGGTTTTTGACATGATTTTATATGCTATATGTTGTAAGTTGATATAATTAATGACTTTATATGCTATACTGCTGTAGTGATATTGATTAGCGTAGATGTTAATTATTAAGTTTGATATATGATGTATGTTTTTTACTTTTGTAGATGGACCAGTCAGGGAACCGGTGATAAAGCTGAAAGTAGGACTAAACAGACGAATACTATTATTGAGGTTGATGGTGAAAATGAAAAATGCATGGATGATGATATAGATTAAAGTAGCGTTTGGTAAACAGTAATCGAAGAATGAATAGAATGGAGTATTCCATCGGAATGAAAAAAATCATGTTTAGTTGATCGAAGAAATAGAATTAAACAGTTCTCATTGAATGCGATTCATTCTCTTTGGCTGATTTTCATTCCATGGGAGAGAGGTGTTTTTTTTTATCATTCACTCATGGAATGGAATGATATATAATACAATTAATTATTTTTTTCTTATAATATTCAATAAATATTTTATTTAAATTTCAAAACTTCATTTAAATATTTTTATTTTTAAAATTAAATAGTTTTTTATCCATATATATATTTTAAGATTTTATGGCATATTGTTCTTTTTATTCTGTAACTTTTTTAAATTATAGATAAGTCTTTTTCAACTATTTGCAGAACATATAATATGTATTTTGAAATATGATTGTATGTAATTTGTTTAAAGATATATCTTTATTTAACAAAAATTTATTTTATAAAATAACATTATTTTCTTTATTTAGTTTTTTTATATTAATAAAAAACAATATGTTTGAATGACTTATTCCATTCATTCGAACCAACCAAATATGACAATTGAATATAATGATTCATTCCATTACCTTGCTTATTCCATTACACTGTCCATTCCATTCCTTCATGATTCCAGTTTGTCGTACCAAACAGACCCTAAGTGAGTGATTGGCAATTTGACAGGTAAATAACAAGTTTCACACAATGTGGGTATTTTTGTCATATTAGTGTAAGAAAAACAAGTTTTTAAACTCTTTTGTTGAATCAACTTTGATTGTTTGATAGTAGAAATATGGTGATGGTGGGATTGGAATTGCACGGATGTGATTGGCTGCTTGTAGAAGTCATGTTAAAGTTTTTTTTGGTATTTGAACATGAACTTTCTGTTTTGATTATACTACTTATGTTTACCGACAATGATCTGTCAATGGTGGCAAAGTTTGATTGTTTAATCTTTTTTATTGTAGAATACTAGAATTTGTACTTTTACCATTGCATATTTACTAATACATACTCATTTATAGTAGCATGCACTCAATGGGTTTGAACTCGAAAACCCACTAGTTCAAACCTAAAACCCGTAAACCCAACCCAAAAAATTGACCCACGTGGGTTTGAAAACCGAAAAACCAACTTTAAACGAGTTAGGTTTTGTTTGAGCAAAAGACCGGTCCACGCTCATCCTTATCAACAATAGCGGTTAAAAAGGAAGTAATTTATATAAAACAGTTTCTATTTCTACACAAGAATGATGTATTTTCTATATATTGACCAACATTTTAAAACATAAATCACTTTCTTTTTTGTAAACTTAAGTTGCTTAAACCAAATGTTTTTATTAGAATATATTGTTTTCACAATTATATCTGTATGCCTTAGCTCATTTAAGTAGGTAAGTTTACATTTAAAAGACCAACGAAATATCAAATTTGTTCAAAAAAATATTATTTAAAATTTATATGTTTAAAAAATATCATTTAACTATTGTTTTTGCACATTATACCATCGAAGTACACATTTGAAACTACTGCCTTTGTACACATTATAATAATGTGTACAAAAGTAATAGTTCAATGATATTTTTTTTTGAACAATAGATATACTCCAATCGTATAACGTGTACAAAGACAATAGTTTAATGCTATCTTTTGAGACTATAAAATTTAAATAATATTTTTTAAACAAATTTAATACTTTGTTACCCTTTTAAGTCGTCTCCCCTCGTTTTAATCGTAAACTTAGCCACTTAAAAGAGCTAAGACATAAAGATATAAGGAAGAATTTCATATATGCCCTAAATAAACATCAAAATATCATATTAGCCCAACTTAATATCTAAATATCATATATAACCTTTATAAATTTTCAAAATAACATATTTGACCAACCTAATCTATAATATCATATATACCCTTTATAAGCTTCCAAAATATCATATTTTCCCAACTTATTTTTTTAATATTTTTAAAATTTTTATAATCATTTATTTAATTTAAAATCATTATAAATATAAGGAAATTTTGAATGACTGAAATACCCCTACTTCTATTTGTTGGAATACTTTCAATATTTCGATCAGACTTCTCACACAATCATGTTGCTGGAAAGTGGAAACATAATCATCAACATAGATTTCCATTTTCAGATGATTATCGACGGTAACTAAGCACGGAAGACGACAAATAAGCACAGACGAAATGGAAATCACTGCTGATGGTTATTGTTGAAGATGGAAATCGGTGATGAATATGATTATCGTTGGTCACTAAGTATCAATGATGAAAACTATGGACTGCGGATGGTAGATAACAACCATTAACGACGACAATAGGGGAGTCGCCCTTCCCTCATATTGTGTCATTTGTGTTTCCACTTTTCAACAACATATTTGTATGATAATCGATAAGTCTGATTGAAAGATTAAAAATATTCCAACAAAATTGAAGTAAGTGTATTTTGGTCATTTTAGATTTTCCTTATATTTTAACGTTTTAAAGTATAAAAATCATTATAAATTTTTTTAAATATTTTTGGGCAAATATGAGATTTTGAAATTTAATTTTATATATATATATATATATATATATATATATATATATATATATATATATATATATATATATATATATATATATGATATTTAGAGATTAAATTGGGCAAATATGATGTTTTGATGTTTATTTAGAACATATATGAAATTCCTCAAAGATGTATAATTGTGAAAACAATATATTTTAGTAAAATATTTTGAGGTTAGTTGTCAATAGTATGCATGACACAGTCAATTATATATATATATATATATATATATATATATATATATATATATATATATATATATATATATATATATATATATATATATATATATATATATATATATATATATATATATATATATATATATATATATATATATATATATATATATATATATATATATATATATAGATCTAGGTTCAAATGCGGATACTAAGTATTGTGCGATCAAAGATCCAAATCACGTTCTTTCATTGTTGAAGGTTACGATCGGTATTTTCCCCCTCTCCCTCATTCTCTCACGCACACAATCATCGTCTTCAACCTAATCTCCGATCTCATCCCCTTCCAGATAAAATCGATTGCAGAAGCAAGAAACTCGATCCCATTCTATACCTCCTGCCCTGCAATCATCCAAGCGAAGCAATTGCTCTTGAGTTCAATCACTCGAAGCTTCATCCTACCCTAACCCGGTTCTCTCTTCCCCTTTCTCCCTTACGTGAACTACGACTCCATCTCCACCCTTCCCGTCCGATCTTCTTATCCGACCATGCTCCGGTCGTCCGTTGCAACCACCGTCGGACGTCATCGCAGCCACCAGCCAAACTACCGCTACTCTACCCCCTTCTCTCTCCTTCACCCACTCGCGATCTGCAAACCTCCAGCCGCCGCTCACTCCGTTCAACTGATATGGAATCCAAATATGACGGAGAATTTGCTGAAATCGCCAATCCAATTTGCAGCCATCAGAACGGGAGAATCTGTGGAAATCGAGGCTTTCGTGATATGAGGAAAGGCCAGAAGAGACGAGATTAGGAAGAAGGATGTGGCATTCTCTGAGAACGTGACATTCTCTAAGAATGGGGCATTCTCAGAGAATGGGTGTAAGGTATTATTTGAGAATGCTTCATTATCTTCTCAGTCCTCTGTAATCATTTCATTCTTAGAGAATGTTTTACGTATTACTAGATAATATTTAAACATATTCTCTGAGAATTTGAAAACTCTTACGCAACTTTTTTTTCTTCTGAGAATTCAACTTTACTTCTCGGAGAATGCATCTTTATATTTGTAATCGTTCATTCTCAGAGAATGGACTTACAAAAAACACAAACCAATGAAAACTAGCACCCATTCTCGGAGAATGGACTTACCTAAACATAAAACCTAACATCCATTCTCAGAGAATATGATACTAAAAGCCCCTGTGTATCCGCCTCTCAGTCGCTCATCAATGTCTCTCTCGAACCCTCTGATTCTCTTTTTCAATCAGTCGATTAACGCACACACACACCAGATCGGTGACCAGATTCCCGATCCCGACCAACAACGTCGCCGGCGACCATCTTTGTTGCCTCCGGCAGCCGCAAAACCACCGCATCGTAATTAAAAAGAAACGGCGTCAGTTGAAATGGATTTGGGGATTTTTACATTTTTACCCTTAAGCGGGGTTTGTCATTTGAAAACACGCGCATTGTCAATTGTTTTATTAAAAAAACGGGTTTTTTTAAAACCATTGATTATATTAATCTAATGGCCCACATTGAGTCTTACAATAACACAATATTTAAGAATTTCATTTAATATTAACTATATATATATATATATATATATATATATATAACTCATTTATCTTTTCTTTTGAACAGCAAAACAATATATCACATTAAAAAACACAACCCCAACGAGAAGCTGGAAGAGAAAGTATAAATTAGCATACAGAAACCGAAACCGACTACCAGAAATAGCAACTAACTATACAGCCAAAGTATAACCCTCAAGAAAAACAAACAGCAGCAGCGCAAAAACAAACCCATACAACTTGAAACATGAGACCAAAACAAGAGCTACAACACGTTCTGAAAAAGCCAAATGCCAGGGGTAAAATCGTTCATATCACCAAAACCGCAGCAACCAGGAGCATCACACTGAAGGGCAATAAAAAAAGCAACCCAATAAGATTAAGCTCCAAGAAAATAAAACGCCAAAGCAGACGATCTCCAAAGAACTTCTAACGGTCTAGATGAAAAAACCAAGGACTTCCAATGGAAATCGATTGAGTCAAATGCAATAGCTAGCTAGAAAACATCAGTAGAAGATCCCACCACCAACAAAATTTATGAAATCAGATCCAAGGACCACCGGGGGTAGAATCGTCCAGACCCAAGCAACACCAGAACTTTAACCAATTGAACCGAATAAGATCAGCACACACAGGAACAATCGCAATAAATCAGCAAACTTTATGAACTAGAGCCAAGGACCGCCAGGGGTAGCACCGTCCAGAACCAAAACATTGCAGAATTTTAAACATAAGTATCGCCAAGAACCATCAAAATACAAGCCAGATGAGTAGTAAGCTCCAACATAAAAACGGAACCTCCAAATGCCAACACGCAATTAAAATTTGAGCTGACAGTTGAAAGAATAGAATAGACTTGAGCTAACACCATATCAAAGAAACACACCCACCCTCATTTTCAAACACAAAAGGAACACGAAAAGAAAGTGCTTCACCGCAACAGGAGCCTACAAATAGACCTACAGGAGCCTACAAATAGTCCTACCCACAAAACGAAAAAACACACACCAAAACTGTAGCGGGAGCACAAGCACCAAGACACCAAAAACCCCAACCCCATGAACCAAATGAGACAATATATATAGAAATACAACTAAATCAAGCGAGCATAAGAAACCTCACCACACTCAGAGAAATTAAAACACTCCTCACCCACAAACCTCACCACACTCAGAGAAATTACAACACACCTCACCCACTAACCTCACCAGACTTATTTATCTATTAGCAAATAAATACACAATCTTTCGTGTACGCAGGTGGCATTTATAAGTTATTATAAATGGAAAATTATATTTTTTTTCCTACTTCATCCTTCTACTCATTAAAAAAAATTACATGTAAAATCCACTAATTTTTCTTTCTTATTTTTTTTCTTGATTATAACACGTGCTTTGATCTTGTGAGCATGAAGATTGATAGAAAAATATTTTAGGATCATACTGTAACGTTTAATTTATTTGATTTTACTAAAAAGAAAACTTACACATGCGTATTTTGTACTAAATTTTACATATCAAATATGTACATCACAGTGACAAGATTTATTAAATTAAATGTGGAATTTGGTGTTGTAATCCTTTTAACATTCTATAAATATCTTTATATTTTTCTCAGCTTTGCTTCTTGCTGAGCTGTGTTTTTTTGTTGTTAATATAGTCTCGGCGGTTCAAAAAAAAAAAAAAAAAACGTGGAATCAGAACTGCGCTTTTAAAATAAATAAAAAAGGTGAGGTGCTTATTAGATTTAATATCCCAAGATCCTTTTTGTCCGATAACACGCACTTTCTAATTTTATGTTTTCTCCAATGAGGCGATGACACGTTGTCGAATGGGCATCCCCCACGTTATGTCGTTTCCAACTTTAGAGGGACACGTTTCGACCTATGAATTTTTTCGGACCTACTTTTGAAGTTTTTAGTAATTTAAGATCCAATCGCATTCGCATATAATAGAAGGAGGTTACCCCTAAAAAAAGATTAACCATTTAATTATTAAAATATTGGAAAAGAATCCACCTTTCCGAATACATATTATTTATACGCGAAAAAGACAAAAATAGTTGTAATTTTTAAAAAATTTATTATAAAATAACCAAAAAAATACCCATAAAAACCATAGGCATCAAAATCGTAGCTAGTTATGGCCAGCTAAGAAAATACTGATGTGGACTGCGCTTTTTTGTAAGTACTAAAAAAAATCCAATTTTTCATTTTTGTCATTGGAAAAATCGCAGTAAGCTGCGATTTTCTCTGGCCCCAGCTACGATTTGTGCATTAACGGCTGGTGTTTTCGCAAATGAAGATGATCCATCATCAAATATATAAGCTTTGATGCATACTTTATGAATCAGATCATTGTACTTTCGTAGATGGAACCACTCAATCTACGAAAATCTTAGGTATTTTTTTTTTTTGAACAAAACACATTTTAACTAAAACGTGTAATAATATAGCGCTAGAATTAAACTATTATCACATCTATGCTAACAAAAATAAAATAAGAATAATAATAATAATATTGTGTAATTTTTGAGGTAATCTTCAGCCATGAGAGAGTAAAAATAATTTTATAACTTGAAAGTATGAAAATGAAGTAAAAATAAAAATATTTGGATTTTTATATATTGGGCTGATGTGCCGAATTGCAGCCCAATACATGCCACGTCAGTAGAATCGCAACCCAAGGGGTAACATATCACTATTTTCGCAGCTAGCCACAACCAACTGCGATTTTGATAGCTATTTTGGTCTTTTGGTTTTTTTTTTTTTTTTTTTTTTTTTGACTATTTTGTGGTAAAAGAAACATGACTATTTGTTTATGTTTCTCTATTTATATTAGCCTCGGTGTTATATGAGTACTATAGTTTCCATTTTACTTTGAGTTTCAAACATATAAATGAACGTTTACATATAATTTAGGGCAAATTTCATAAAAGACACTAAATTTTCAAAAAATTTCGATTTTGACACTGTGTTATTTTTTTTTCAATTAAGTCACTAAGTTTTCAATTTTTTTCAATTAAGTCACTATGTTTTCAATTTGGTTTCAATTTTGACCATTTGACCGGTCAACCCGGTAGTCAGCTGACGTGGCATGATTACGTGTCAGTCTTTGATGATGCGACGCTGACGTGGCATGCTGACGTGGCACCCAAGTGTCAAAATTGAAACAAAATTGAAAACATAGTGACTTAATTGGAAAAAATTGAAAACTTAGTGTTTTAATTGAAAAAAAATAACACAGTGTCAAAATCAATTTTTTTTTTTTTGAAAAGTTAGTGTCTTTTTTGGAATTTTTCCTACATTTTTTAAAATGATAAATTCGTCTTTTTACGTTTTTGGAACGTATAAATATATTTTTTTACAAGTATAAAGACGTATTTTTTTATACTTTTAGAAGCATACATACATTTTCATACGTGTAACGCCAAGATACTTTATTATATAATTATAATAAAAGGGTAACTTGGTCATTTTACCATGTAAGGGTAAAATGGTCTTTTGGACAGAAAAGTATTTGGTTTGAAATAATATTTTGAGTTTTGGACTTAAAATGTTATAAAAACTGATTTTTGGTCGTTTTACCGAAAAAGGGTATTTTGGTCATTTGACCAAGTCAACGACCAATTATATAAAAATATTGTTGGTTGTGGCCAAAATGTAAGAAATTGAAGTTTTATTGTAATAAAACTTGATTATTGTGGTCAAAGTTCAAGGAAATGAACTTAGGGACCAAATTTGTAAAATTTGTGATATATATAGAGAGAGTTGACTCTCTTTGACTGGCCATTGTTTACAGCTACGGGAATGGATTTTGGAGAGAAAATTCTGCAGAGCTTGAAGAATTGGTGAAGGTTAGAACTTGTAATCCGATTCTTGGCTTTGGAATGAAGAATTGGAAGCATTAGAAGTAAGTATTTCAAGTTCTAGCTTGTTATTTCTTGATGGGTTTTGTAGCAACTCAAAACTGCATTTGCAGTGATGATTATGTTGTTAAGTTGATGTAATACTTCCCTTAAGTCATGCTAATAAGGACTTAACTAAAGAAAGTGGAAGTAGGTTGTTATTAGTGATGAATTTGAAGTTTGGGGTTGTTAGAACTAAGAACCCTAATTCTTCATTTTGATTGATTTGGTTGTTTTAGATGGTTGAAAACCTTGTTAAAGTATAAGCTTTTAGTCCTAGAACAAACCCCAATCGATTAAGGACCTGATTAAGGACTTAATGGACCAAAACTGCTTGCTACAGTGCATAAATCGCGGCTGGACAGGAGGCACCTGCAGGCGATAGGCGCGGTGCGCCCAAACCCCAGGCGGGGTGCGCCCAGGCGCAGTGCGCCCATGTCTGGGCGGGGTGCGCCCCTCAGACAGGGACTTTAAAATGCTAACTTTTGTTTGGCTTGTCCGTTTTAGCTCAAATTTGGACCATAGGCTCGTTATGGTCTGAAAAGTTTGGGAAAATTTTTAGATTGAGTTTTCGACCCCTCGGGGGCACTGTAGACCAATCCGAATGTCCCGGTGAATAGTAAAATTCGTATAAAGTTAGTAAACGGAAAGTTTATTAACTAGGCATTGTTTATAACAATGTTTTATTGAACTCTAATGTACTAGAGTTAGTTGAAATGGGTATTAACCGATAATCATGTTGAAAATGATTAAATTATAGGTGCGGGACAAAATTCTACGGATCGTATCGGAAGGCAAGAAACAACCGGGAATTTGATGCAGCTAGCATCCAGGTGAGTAATCTCACTGATACCATATGTGATATATGATGATTGAGTTGTTACAGGTTGAAACTGATTGTGGGACGAAATTGATAGTTCCAAGATACGTTGAAGAGACAAGACTGGATAAGCCGTGAGTCATTGCGATGACAAGATCGGAACCGTGAGTCTAGGCAATAACGGCTAATCCGTGAGCCATAACTAATTCTGGATTTTATATCCAATGGGTGCGGCCTACGGGCAATGATTTCTGGATTTTTATATCCAATGGGTACGGCCTAGATGGCTATGATTTTTGGATTGTATATCCAACCGGTGCGGCCTTCGGGCTATGTCTCCGATGCAGCCTTCGGGCTATGATTTGATGCGGCCTGTTGGCTATGACTCCGGTGCGGCCTTGTTGGCTATGTCTCCGATGCGGCCTTGTTGGCTATGACTCCGGTGCGGCCTTCGGGCTATGTCTCCGATGTGGCCTTCGGGCTAGGATATTTGGTGCAGCCTGTATGGCTATGATTTTGTTACAGGTACTTTATGATATCGGGTTATTAAACCCAGCTGGTACAGCCTACGGGCTATGAATTGTATATTGATAATGTTTTGGTGCAGCTTATATAGCTATGACAGGGTGCGGCTGTTAGCCATGATATATGATACAGTGTGCGGCTTAAATAGCCATGATATACGGTGCAGTCCGATGTGACTGAGAGAGATGGGACAGAAATAGTTGTATATGGTTATATGTGCAAATAACTGACGTGGTTTGATAATTGCAGGTTATCATGTTATAGTCTGCAAGACTATAATTTAGGATGTGAAATCCTAAGAGATACTTGGTCAGCCAGTAAGGCTAGAAGTTTGGATTCGATATCCAGACAGTTATATAATTTTGTTTTGATACGTGTTATCTGCAGATTTGATTATTCACTGAGCTTTGTAGCTCATACCGTTTGTTACTGTCCCTGCAGGTTAGCATGATACTGATAGGGGACAAGATAGAGTCCGTGACTTTGAAGTGGGACTCGTAGATGCTGTCAGTAGCAGCCCGGCTTTAAAGGAGTTATGGTATTTTATACTCTCCTTGATACACTTGTACCCGTATTTATTAAAATATACCCCTTGTTATGGTTTTATGTATTGAAACCTATGTTTTAAATGAAAAATTTTTCAGGGGTGTTTTTGTTTTAAAAGCCGGGTGTTACAAGTTGGTATCAGAGCCGAGGTTTAAGTGAACTAGGTGTCTATAGAGTAGATTCCTGGACTTAAACCCTGAAACAGTAGACATGATGAACTGTTAGGTGTATATGGTTGTTATTATACATATATAACCTAACTATCGCTGACTTCTAACGTATAAGAAGTATGAGCAGCGGATGTTACTGGGAGAAATTTAGTGCGTGTAACTTTAAGAGGCGGATCAGCCTTTTCTCAAGACTCCATCGAACGAGGGGCAACGAGACAAGTAGCGGAAAAATCCACATGACGAGCAATGTTAGCTGATGTGGTCAGATAAAGAAATCGGTTGCTCACCTTAGTTGATATCAAGGTGAAAGACAAGTAGTTGAGACTACAAGAAAAAAAGCAGAAAACGATTAGTGGACGCTTCGGGAGAAGTTCCACAGACTGGGTCCAACCTTATAGGGAAAGGACCAAAACAGAGCCACTATGTATAGTGATCAGTGCAGGAAAGGCACTAAGGAAAATTGTAGAGTTGAGACTCTACCGTTGACATGCTGAAATTGCAGATGATAGGAGCAGATTGCTCGAGCTTGTTGTATGGGACGGAAGTGGTTCCAGCGTGGAACTATAGATCACTACTTATTGAAATACTCACATGCTAAATGTGGAGTAACGGGTGATGAACCCAGGAAAGAAAGAAGGAACGAATGGTCAAAAAGGACCCGTGGTACCATGAGCATTCCAGTAAGTTGTGGAAGAAGCTCGTGAGGAGACTGATACGGTCGCAGATATCATCGTTCTGAATATAACTCGTGTATGTTATATTTGATCCATGAAGCTATGCTTTGGATCGATGACTCGATGTTTTGTTTGAATTTTTCATCAACGATTTTGGATGAAATATTTGAAATAGCTATTGTAGATAGCAAGTATGTTCAAGATATTGAACACCTGGAAAGTAGTCTGCCTAAAATTTACGGGACCATTTTTCCCTATGAATCTGAAGCCGATGACTACCGGTAAATCTGAAGCAATTGTGCTTATGAATTGGTTAGCAATGCAATATGCTAACATGAATTGTAGAAATATGAACATGATGGTTCAGAAAGCAGAAATGAGCGGATGAAAATCCATAGTAAATGACAGTTGTTGAGAATACTGGTTAGCTTCTTTGCTTAAACTCAGAAAAGAGTTAGTAAAGGAATGATGTTGTAGTTGGCATACGTGGTATGAGCCAAGTTTAATAAAGTGGTGATAGTAGTGTACTACTTTAAATAAATTTTCGGATGATTCTTTTGAAAAGAACTTCCAAGATTTCTGACAGATTGGCAAGAAAAGCTTATGATTAAGCTGGTATTGGGAGCCGTTCATGTTATCTAGGCTCTGTGTTGATTAGCCTCTGTAGAGATGACGGGGTGGTAAAACAATTGGAAGAAATTGTTTTGAATTGGGATCTCATATGACTGTATGTGTCATAATATGGAGCCCTATCTTGTTTGAAAAGAAGAAAGATAAGTTGATGCATATGTGCATTGACTACTGAGAATATGATATTCTCGAAACCAGATTGAAAATGAGGTACAGTTGTACCAGATACTGGAGTTACTTCACTGAGTTAAGTGATATGTTAAATTCTCCAAGTATGAAAAAATTTGGCTAAAAGAAGTTTCAACTCTTTGGGCATGATAATACTGCCAAGGATGATAAAATAAATCCAGTGGGATAGATGATGTGATAAAACTGGAACCGCCTGAGGAATCCGACTGACATTGTAGTTCCTTGGATTTGGCGGGTTACTATAGGAGAGTTGTAGAAAAACTGCTCCTTGATTGCTGGTTAGCTGATTAAAGTTGACCAAGAAAAAGTGTAAAGTCTGAGTGGTAGAAAGACCACAGATAGGTTGTAAAGGTTTGGAATGAACCTTGTGTGAACCTCTAACATTAGCAATAATGCTAAGTGGAGAAGATGGATTGGATCGTTGAAATGTATCCAATGTTGACTGTGGATGCATAATATTGCGGTAGCAATTATGAACGTGGCGTTTAAGCTTTGGAAACACTACTTGTATGGTGTAAAGCTTATAGCGATAAGATCATAAAAGTTGAAATACTTAATTGATCAAAAGAAGCTGAAGATGAGATAGTTAAGATAGATGGGTTACTTAGAGATTTCGGGTATGAAATCTTGTACCATCTCAGAAAGGCGTATGTGGTTACTGATGCCTTGAATTAGAAAGAGTAACCTTTGTAGGTTACATCCACGTGTATGAACGTGGCAAATTGATTACCTGAGTTGATTCGGGTAGCACAGAAAGATGTGTGCAAGCCTGGAAACGTGAAAAGTGAATAAATGATTGAATAGTAGCGGAAGTTAGTTGGAATATCACAGTGATTTAACACCCGTGGCGGTTGTAAATGTGAATTCCAAAGTCAAACGAAACATAAAAATCATCTTGAAAAGATGCATTTTGTATCAGATATGCAGCATACCCGGGCAATACCAAACTGGATAGGTCGATAAAACCTAGGTGTTGGTGGCCGGGGCTGAAGAAAGACATTGAAAGACATGTGAAAAATGTTTGACTTGTGTGTAACTACAGTCAAATCATTAGAAGTATGTGGACTGTCAGTCCCAAAAATGAAATGGGACGAAAAATATCATAGACTTTGTAGTAAAGTCTTTGCAAGTACCGCGTGGGTATGACACTAAATGGGTGATTGCAGTTTGGTTGATGAAATCAGTGTAGAATTATACTGACCAAAGAAGAAATTAAGAGTGGAAAGTAGTGAAAAACTACAAAGATAAAGAAAATTGTTGACGTGAGTTATCGGCGCGAATTGTATCGGACAGAGATAATAGAATTATTCTTTGAATTTGGCATAAATTTCAAGAATAATTAGTTCAAAAGTACTAGTAAGTACTGTGTGCGAATCCCAGATGGATTGACGAGGCGAGATAATGATGCGTACCTTAGGAGATATGCCTGAAATCTGCATAACAGACCCTAGTGGAAACCAGATGACCGTCTATCCTTAGTAGAAGTTGTAGATTAGTATAGGTTTTATACTAGTGTTTTATTGACTCGTAGGAAGTATTGTATAGACTACCGTGTTGCACGCCGATTTGCTAGACAGAAGTTGGGGTGAAGCTGTTGATTAAACTTGAGATTGTATCTCAAACAGAAGAAAAGATTTGGCAAGGTCGAGAAAGCTTGGAAATAGACCAAGATCGACAAGAGTAGTATGCGGATTGTTGAGTAAAACCATTGAAACCCCAAGTAAGGGAAGATAGTGGAACTCAAAGTGACCCTCCGGAAGGACTAGAAATTGATGTGGGACAAAAAGGAAAGTTGAGTCCTTGTTTATTGGACCTTTCCGTATATCCCAAACGCAAGAATTGCGGTGTATAGATTGGATATCCTTGATGAACTTCAAGATGATTGTAAAGTTTTCTATGGGTCTCATGGTTTCGAGAACATAGAGTGATAAATGTTAGTAAATCCCTCATGTTGAAATGAGGAAGATAAGTGATTAAGATGCCCGGGACAACCGGATGAGTGATATGCGAGTGGTGATATAACCACGAGATAAGAAGACTAGTATGGTTAAGTGCTTAGGCAATACCATCATGTTTTCCATATGATATGGGAAACCGAAATTGTAACGAGAAAGAATTTCTCTCGTTTGTTTGTATGATTTCGGGGACGAAATCTTTTGAAGGAGTGGAGAATTTGTAACGCCAAGATACTTTATTATATAATTATAATAAAAGGGTAACTTGGTCATTTTACCATGTAAGGGTAAAATGGTCTTTTGGACAGAAAAGTATTTGGTTTGAAATAATATTTTGAGTTTTGGACTTAAAATGTTATAAAAACTGATTTTTGGTCGTTTTACCGAAAAAGGGTATTTTGGTCATTTGACCAAGTCAACGACCAATTATATAAAAATATTGTTGGTTGTGGCCAAAATGTAAGAAATGGAAGTTTTATTGTAATAAAACTTGATTATTGTGGTCAAAGTTCAAGGAAATGAACTTAGGGACCAAATTTGTAAAATTTGTGATATATATAGAGAGAGTTGACTCTCTTTGACTGGCCATTGTTTGCAGCTACGGGAATGGATTTTGGAGAGAAAATTCTGCAGAGCTTGAAGAATTGGTGAAGGTTAGAACTTGTAATCCGATTCTTGGCTTTGGAATGAAGAATTGGAAGCATTAGAAGTAAGTATTTCAAGTTCTAGCTTGTTATTTCTTGATGGGTTTTGTAGCAACTCAAAACTGCATTTGCAGTGATGATTATGTTGTTAAGTTGATGTAATACTTCCCTTAAGTCATGCTAATAAGGACTTAACTAAAGAAAGTGGAAGTAGGTTGTTATTAGTGATGAATTTGAAGTTTGGGGTTGTTAGAACTAAGAACCCTAATTCTTCATTTTGATTGATTTGGTTGTTTTAGATGGTTGAAAACCTTGTTAAAGTATAAGGTTTTAGTCCTAGAACAAACCCCAATCGATTAAGGACCTGATTAAGGACTTAATGGACCAAAACTGCTTGCTACAGTGCATAAATCGCGGCTGGACAGGAGGCACCTGCAGGCGATAGGCGCGGTGCGCCCAAACCCCAGGCGGGGTGCGCCCAGGCGCAGTGCGCCCATGTCTGGGCGGGGTGCGCCCCTCAGACAGGGACTTTAAAATGCTAACTTTTGTTTGGCTTGTCCGTTTTAGCTCAAATTTGGACCATAGGCTCGTTATGGTCTGAAAAGTTTGGGAAAATTTTTAGATTGAGTTTTCGACCCCTCGGGGGCACTGTAGACCAATCCGAATGTCCCGGTGAATAGTAAAATTCGTATAAAGTTAGTAAACGGAAAGTTTATTAACTAGGCATTGTTTATAACAATGTTTTATTGAACTCTAATGTACTAGAGTTAGTTGAAATGGGTATTAACCGATAATCATGTTGAAAATGATTAAATTATAGGTGCGGGACAAAATTCTACGGATCGTATCGGAAGGCAAGAAACAACCGGGAATTTGATGCAGCTAGCATCCAGGTGAGTAATCTCACTGATACCATATGTGATATATGATGATTGAGTTGTTACAGGTTGAAACTGATTGTGGGACGAAATTGATAGTTCCAAGATACGTTGAAGAGACAAGACTGGATAAGCCGTGAGTCATTGCGATGACAAGATCGGAACCGTGAGTCTAGGCAATAACGGCTAATCCGTGAGCCATAACTAATTCTGGATTTTATATCCAATGGGTGCGGCCTACGGGCAATGATTTCTGGATTTTTATATCCAATGGGTACGGCCTAGATGGCTATGATTTTTGGATTGTATATCCAACCGGTGCGGCCTTCGGGCTATGTCTCCGATGCAGCCTTCGGGCTATGATTTGATGCGGCCTGTTGGCTATGACTCCGGTGCGGCCTTGTTGGCTATGTCTCCGATGCGGCCTTGTTGGCTATGACTCCGGTGCGGCCTTCGGGCTATGTCTCCGATGTGGCCTTCGGGCTAGGATATTTGGTGCAGCCTGTATGGCTATGATTTTGTTACAGGTACTTTATGATATCGGGTTATTAAACCCAGCTGGTACAGCCTACGGGCTATGAATTGTATATTGATAATGTTTTGGTGCAGCTTATATAGCTATGACAGGGTGCGGCTGTTAGCCATGATATATGATACAGTGTGCGGCTTAAATAGCCATGATATACGGTGCAGTCCGATGTGACTGAGAGAGATGGGACAGAAATAGTTGTATATGGTTATATGTGCAAATAACTGACGTGGTTTGATAATTGCAGGTTATCATGTTATAGTCTGCAAGACTATAATTTAGGATGTGAAATCCTAAGAGATACTTGGTCAGCCAGTAAGGCTAGAAGTTTGGATTCGATATCCAGACAGTTATATAATTTTGTTTTGATACGTGTTATCTGCAGATTTGATTATTCACTGAGCTTTGTAGCTCATACCGTTTGTTACTGTCCCTGCAGGTTAGCATGATACTGATAGGGGACAAGATAGAGTCCGTGACTTTGAAGTGGGACTCGTAGATGCTGTCAGTAGCAGCCCGGCTTTAAAGGAGTTATGGTATTTTATACTCTCCTTGATACACTTGTACCCGTATTTATTAAAATATACCCCTTGTTATGGTTTTATGTATTGAAACCTATGTTTTAAATGAAAAATTTTTCAGGGGTGTTTTTGTTTTAAAAGCCGGGTGTTACAATACGTATATATAGTATATACGTATTTATACTTCTAAAGACGTAAAAAACGTATTTATTCTTCTAAAGAGATAAAAAATGTATTTATACTTCTAAAAATATATTATACTTCTAAAATATAATAATATGTATTTATACTTCTAAAGACATAAAAACTTATTTATACAACTAAAATGTATTATAATTTTAACCGAACGAACGTAAACCAACATAAAAATATGTATTTATACTTATGACAATGTATCTATGTTTCTAAAATTATAAAAATACGTATTTATACTTGTAAAAAAATATATTTATACGTTCTAAAAACATAAAAAGACAAATTTATCATTTTAAAAAATGTAGGAAAAATTCCAAAAAAAACACTAACTTTTCAAAAAAAAATTTGATTTTGACACAGTGTTATTTTTTTCAATTAAAACACTAAATTTTCAATTTTTTCCAATTAAGTCACTATGTTTTCAATTTTGTTTCAATTTTGACACTCGGGTGCCACGTCAGCATGCCATGTCAGCGTCGCATCATCAAAGACTGACACGTCATCATGTCACGTCAGCTGACTACCGGGTTGACCGGTCAAAGGGTCAAAATTGAAACCAAATTGAAAACATAGTGACTTAATTGAAAAAAATTGAAAACTTAGTGACTTAATTGAAAAAAAAAATAACACAGTGTCAAAATCGAATTTTTTTGAAAAGTTAGTGTCTTTTATGAAATTTGCCCTATAATTTATGGACGTTTTTTAAAATTTATAAATGAACTTAACTACAATTACAATTTGATTAAATTCAACAAAACAAAACGTACACCACAAAATGTGTACAAACACAAATTACTAAAAAAACTAAATGTGTGTAGTTTGATTAGGATCTAGACCACCAAAGTTTACGTTCTTATGTATCAATTATCAAATAAAATTTTAAATATGTGTTTTTGGCAAACTTGGTATAAACAGAACACATTCAAAATTGGGAACTTTTTAGATGTGTGTAGTTTGATCGCTTATTACAAGTTTCTCGCGAAATTTGATAATCTCGTTTTATAATTTGACGCAATGTTTAAAGTTTTATATAGAAATCATGAAGTTTTCATGTTATTGCAGTTGATTATGCAATATTTAAATATAATAATGAGAAAAGAGTGGCAGACAGTCCCAATTTATTTGGGGGTTTTAATATTTTAAAAAGTTTGAGTTAAAGTGTGTTCCAATCGATATCTCTCGGTTTACATCGACTTTCGGGGACCAATTCGAAGCTCGTGTGATAAGGGTGTGAATCAATGGCAACGTGACACGTGTATTGCAAATTTTTAGTTAAATTTCACATGTTGTATGTAATAATTATAGAGTTAAAGTAATTTTAAAATATATCTTATTAAAAATAATATGTTATTATTATCAAGAATTAAATAAGATAATTTTATATTAAGCTAATACAAAATATCTTAGTTATTTTAAATTATATGATAGGATATACATATATTTAAATCATATAAATTCAATCGTCTTTATATATATATATATATATATATATATATATATATATATATATATATATATATATATATATATATATATATATAGAGTTAGGATCTTTTGAGAACTACAAGTCCCCCGAGAACTCCCAAACCGATATTTTTTTCAAAAAACCGACCACATAGGCCTCTAAAACGCTCAAATAGGTGTCGGGTTGCTGAAATTTTTTTCCGAAAAAACGACTTTTTTTTTTTTGAAAAAAATTTTGCACATGTGCAAAAAAAAAAACTTTGCACATGTGCAAACTTTTTTATACGTACACTTTTTTTGAAAATTTTTTTTACAGAACGCCTTAAATATATGTTAGAAAGACATCCATAAACAAAAACTTTAAAAAAAGTCGTTTTTTTCGGAAATTTTTTTCAGCGACCCGGCGCCATTTTGAGCGTCTAAGAAGCCTATGAGGTCGGTTTTTTAAAAAAATATCGGTTTGGGAGATATAGGATTGATCCAAAAGGAGTTGGGAGTTCTCGGGTTCTCGAGGTGAAGTTGGTTCTCAAAAGATCCTAAGTCTATATATATATATATATATATATATATATATATATATATATATATATATATATATATATATATATATATATATATATATATATATATATATATATACACAATTGTCGCCCCTTACCATGCGCCATCTACTGTTCATTTTTGAGTTTTGCTAACCTGCGCTATTATACTTTAAAGATAATTGATTGCAGATAAATAATGAAGTATGCATTTGGTTCAGTGGTATATAAGACCTCAAGGAGTGCCCATCACATTGCACAAATGTGATGGGTGTCACATTAGCGCCACGTCAGATTTTACCTCTATCACATTCTATCACACTCCATCACAACACACACTTTATACCTATCACATTTCATCACACCACATCATCTTTTTTAATTTAAAAAAAATTCAAAAATAAATAAAAACCTAAGTTTTAATTTAAATAACATTAGATTAAACATAAAAATTACATTAATATTAAAAAACATTACATAGAAATTTAAAAATAAAAAATATTACATAGAAATTTAAAAAAAACATTACATGGAAATTAAAAAAAAACTACTCGCCTTCATCCAATCTGTTTCGATAAACATGCTCGGCTAAATATTCATGAAGATATTGGCACGTTTCGGAATTTTGAACTTCGAGTACTTGTTGTAAATATTCGGGCGTTCCGGGAATGAATTGCATTTCCGGGTTAACCACATCTGTAACGACCCAAAAATCTTGAAATTATATTCGAGAAAATACTACAGGAAAAGATTTAAAATATTTTGAAAGTTTTAAAATAATTTATTGGAAATTGTAGCAAAATTTCAAGAGTTTGGTAAAAAAAATGGTGAAAAAGGGTAATTTGGTCATTTTACCATGAAGAGGGTAAATTGGTCATTTGACCAAATGTAGAAATTACTATAAAATTTATTTATGATTTAGGACTAAAAATGTAAGAACTATAGTTTCATGTGGCCAAAATAAGTATTAGTGTCAAAAGTCCAAGGAATGCAAGCCTAGGGACTAAAAATGCAAATATTTTTATAAAAAAAATAAACATAAAAGAGTGATTTATCACTCTCATCTTCAGAAGTTTGTAGAGAAATCGAGAGAGAACAAGAAGATACGGGAAGAAGAAGAAGAAGAGGAAATTGTACAAGAATTTGAAGAAGGAATTGAAGATTCCTAAGTAATTAAGGTAAAGATTCCTACTATTCATCATCTTCTTCGTGTGGAATTTGGAAATTCGAGCTATGAAGTTCATGGAATGTTTCCAGAAGTTCATCTCCATTAAGTCATGCTAAAACATCACGTAGATATGCTTAAATTGTAAAGAGTTATTGAATTTTTGGTTAAATCCATAGAAATGGGTTTGAGCTCAAGAACCCTAGAAATTGGGTTTATGAGTTTGAAACTGATTTCAATTGATTTAGCAAGTTTAAAGAGTCATAAAGAGTGTAAGAAATCAGTTCTATACTTAAAATTTTAACAAAATAGTTTTTGGTGATAAAATGGGTAATACGGGAAGGTTTTAAGCCAAGGAATGGAATTAATGATTCCATGGTTTAAAACTAGAAATAAGCTGTTACTTAAGGCCTAAAAATGACTTACAAATGGTTAAGATACATATTAAGGACTTAACCCTCGGACTAAAGGATCTGCAGCACAAAAATCAGCAAAGGAAGGAAGTCCCAGGAGGGGCACGACTCGTGCTCCCCATAGAACAAAAAAGGCACGAGTCGTGCCAACCATCTGTAAGGATTCAGTCCATTTTTGAGTTTGGAACTTGATGCTAGACTTGTCCGATTGGTCTATAATTCATACCATATGCTTAAAATGGTATGAAAACACATGGAAAATTGTTAAATCGAGAATACGACTTTCCGAGAATACTGTAGCAAAATACGTACAAAATACGAGTTAATAAAAATTGGTTATTTGAAAGTTAGACACTTGTCTTGACCATTAATGATAAAACAAGGACTCTAACATGTTATAGAGTCAATTAGAATGTAAATTAATGTATCAAATACTATATATAGGTGCAAGTAAAGTAGTCGGACACCGAAAGGGTAAAGAACCGAGGAACGTCTAAACGACCTTTCAAGAGTTATAAGGTGAGTACATGCAGTATTTTTACCCATTCTGGGGTACATGGCAAGTAAGTATATTTAAGATTTCTTATAAAATCTTTTTTATGTGACATTATATGCAAGAGTACTATTATCAACTCGTTTATGAAAGTATAATGCTATGTTTGAAATTATGTTTTGAACTACAAGTTAAGTTAAATGATAGTATGTTGGTCTATGAACCAATTATATGAAAGTATATTTGATTACAAATGATACATGTTTCCAAATATGAATGGCATATAGCCACAGGATGTTTAAGAAGTATGTTTTGGTTACAAACTGTATATATTTTTGAGTATGCATGGCATATAGCCATAAGACGTGAAAAGTATGTTTTGGCATAAAGCTTAGTATGTTAGAAAGATATGTTTTAAACATATGATTAATATAAGATGAAAGTTATACTTGGCATATAGCCATAAAGATATAATAAGATGAAGTTTGGCACCTAGCCACAAGTTATGTATATGAGAAATGTTTAAGCAAGCAGCAAGTATTTTGTATGACTGGTAATTATAGCAAGCAGCGTTAGTAAAGGAACTATGTTCCAACCTACCCGAGTTAGGTAAGGGATCTACTGGGGGCAAGCCCCATCGCGAAGTAGATTGCCTCAGCACTTCTATGGTGAGGATTGATCCGTTCTTTCTAGCCGTAGAGACTTGGGGTATCACTTATAGTGATTAAAGCCCTAAGTATAAAAATCCAGCAAGCTTATAAAACCAGTCAAACAAAGTAAGAACAATGTTATTTTCGTAAAGTATGTCAAAGAATGATTTTCTTGAAAAGTAAAGAGTTGTATTATGATTCTATTATAAAGTTTTGAAAGAAGGTAATTATGCAAAGGATGATATGAAATGATTTCGAGTAGTAACAAGTATAGTATGATATTTCTATAAAGTTTTGACAGAAGTTTATGTTATAAGTTTTATAAAAGTTGGAAAATAAGTTAAAGGTTTGAGTCTAAAACTCATGTAACTCACGAGACATTATTGTCTTACGTATTTTATTTTTATGCCATGTATTCCAGGTCAAATACTATGCTATAAGTGGATGAAGTTTAGCTGGAGTGGAGCCCATATAGCTCCTATCTTGGACGCAAGGTTTAATCCTTTTCTTGCTTACTATGGTTAATTTGGTATGGATTTGTAACACCCACAGTTTTAAATATGTAAATAACCGGTTTTTGTTAAACCGTATTTTTGTATTCAAGTATTTATACGAAAAACCATGGTATTTGCAAACAGTAGAAATAGGGTGTCACAACATCGGCCTCGTCGTACTTGCAAATCACTCTATCTTTATATTCAACAATCATATTAGCCATGTTTGTATTGATGTTCGTTCATTGTGAATGACATAGTAGGAGCTCGCCCGGTCCAAATATCATTGAAAATTGGAGATTGATTAAGAACATTTCGGTCATTGTTGGACCCAGCTACCTAAAAGTACGCATGCCAAATCCACAAATGGAATGATGCAACGGCTTCCAATATCATAGTTGGCTCACCTACGTCACCTCGGGTAAAATTTCCTTTCCACGCAGTTGGACATTTTTCCCACGCCCAATGGGTACAATCAAGGCTTCCAAGCATACCAGGTAAACCATGTCTCGCTTCATGTGCCGCATATAACTTCTCGATATCACGAGTTGTAGGTTTACGCAAATATTCTTTGCCAAACACGTCAATAACACATGCACAAAACCAATCCACAGTTTCACTTACGATCCTCTCAGCCAATTTCAGATACTCGTCACTAGCATCAGCTGTTATGCCTAATGCTAAATACCTAAGTGCAGCCGAATATTTTTGTATACAACTAAAACCCATTCTACCTCTACTATCGGGTTTTTGCTTAAAATAATCATATCGCGCCTCTAAAGCATTGCTAATACGTAAAAATAACTCTCTAGGTAAACGATAACGACGTCTAAAATGTTTGTCACCATAAAGAGGAGGATCAGCAAAATAGTCACGTACCAAAAGATTGTGTGCAGCTTGCCGATCTCGGTTGATAACGGTTCTTGTGTGTCTAACGTTTGAAGACCTTTTAGCGGCACCGTGCGCAACAACATTAAAAACGTGTTGATAAATTCGCCGTCGTCCGAATCGAATTCTTTAAAAAATTCCATTTTGTGTGAATATATATATATATATATATATATATATATATATATATATATATATATATATATATATATATATATATATATATATATATATATATATATATATATATATATATATGAGAATTGTGTGAGTTTGTGTGGATGAGAGGTGTATGTACATATAGGAAAAAATTTGGTTTAATTTTTTTTTTTTTTTAAATATAGCCGTTGAACGGCTTTGAGCATTAAATATTTTTTTTTTAAATCTCACGTGATTCACCGTGAACAGCATCACCATCCACCACGACCACGGCCATCACGGCACACGCGGTATGCACGCCGTGATGGCTTGCACATGTGGCATCACGGTCCCCTATCACGGGGTACTCCAACCAGCCTAAGTTGCTTTGGTAAGGAAATGATCAGGGTTCGAATCCCTTTCCACTATGTTTTCCTTTTCACATACCTTTTTTTAATAGTTTCTCTCAATACTTTTACAACTTTTTTTTTTAGAAGTGACTTTTTTTTTCTCAAATTCTTTTACAATTTCTTGTAAAATTATTTTAACAATTTCGATTACATTTTTTTAACAACTAACATTACAAAAAATTCCCAACCTTTTTTATATTTATATTTTTTTATGTTCTTCAAATTCGTTTTTCCTTTAAATTGGACAACTTCTTTTACAACATTTTTTTAGCAAATTTGTTTTTCAAAATTTTCATATTTTTGTATTTTATATAATGTTGTATACACTTTTTTTTTATAAACTAACAAGCCATTTTTTTTAAAGTTTTTGCATAGAAAATTATCCGCGGCAATGCGCGGAAGAATTACGCTAGTTGTTTCTATGTGCAAGAAATTGAATACAATTTTTGATTTACTGTTATTTTTAAATCTTGTTATGATTAATTAATTTATATACACATATTTGTACCACATATTCCTAATTGGTTCTACATGAGTGTTTCGTGTGAATCAAATTAAATATAATATTTAATTTAATGTTATCTTTTAACTATCGTTATAGTTAATTAATTTTCAATATGATTTTATTTAATGCTAAATTTAACTATTCTTATTGTTAGTTATTTTTCAAATAGCTTCTATGAAAAGTTGGACGATTATAGAAAAGAGAAAATGACTAAAATAGCCTAATCCCTTAGGGGTTTGCCTCAAAATAGCCAAAAAATCGGGTCCTGCGTCAAATTAGCCAACGAAAATGCAGGCCGCAGGGGGCGCCTGCGTTTTCGTCCCATATACCTGCGTTTTCGTCTTAGACGCAGCCATAGGCTGCGTTTTCGTGCATATTGGCTACGTTTTGGCCTTGTGGCTGCGTTTTGCTTGGTTAGGGCCGGGTATATAAACCCAAAAAAAAAAAAACAATTTTTTCGATCCCGTAAACGACAAACGCTCTGAAATGGCTTCGCAAGATTTCTCCTCGTGGAAACAGGTACGTGTCAAATTTCATGTTGATTATTTGTATTAGTTATCGATTTAGTTGTTAGATTATTTGATCGTACAAAATATTATGCACAATGTACAAGTTTTCAATGCACAAAAAACTGGGTTTATGAGTTTTCCAGAG